>CATIWF010177301.1:0-55858 GCA_949630135.1 Balakata baccata
TTTAATGTGTGATTATAATTGGCTGGCTATCATTAAAGTAATTTAAAATACATTGAAATAAACTCTTTTCATCTAAAAATTTATGCCTCACTATTATTTTTCAACTATGACGTGCATCAGATTAACTCATTAAAGGATTAAACTATTTTCTCTCTAATTTTATAGATGGTGTTTCATATCATAATTCAAATTAAAAACATTTATCTCATTAATTTTTATTGCCAATAATAAACTCATAAGTGTTAGAGAAGTGATATATGTATATATGTATCTTTATAAAGCATCAAATGTATAACTTCTCAATTAGTAAGAAAATTACATTATTTATTTTCCAGAAATACAAAATTATACTTTATTTTCTTATGTCCATTTCAACTTATAACTCTTTTTTCAAAAGTATAATAAATGTGATAGTTTCTACAATAAATTTTGTATGTATTTTATATTAATAAATATAAAATATTATTTTTAATTTTTAATATTTATCTAAAATTATAGCTATTTATATTAAAAATTGTTACAATCGATCTTGAGGTTAGTCTATTTCATTTAGGACCGTTTGGTATTACAAATAAAAAAATTATTTTTTAAAAAAATTTTATATTTTTAAATTTTATGAGTTTTAAAAATTATTTTTAGGTAGAATTTTATAAATATATAAAAAATAATAATTTAGAAAAAATTTGATTATTTAAATAAAAAAATTTAAAATTTACTTTAAAAATACTATCAATATATCAATAGTTACAAAGTCAAGCACGTGAAAGATTTTGAAAAGTTTATAGACAGTGAAAACAAGATGCATGCATGTGTAGGTGGCAGTCCCAGTAGACTGACCATATAAAGATTTGACAGACAGGAACTTCTTACTTGCAATATAATAATTTGTATATATTTCCTTTCTTGTATTTTCTCGCATTTTTCCACCTTCCAAACAGCCTTAATTCAAGTATATGGACGTACGACAATATCAAATACCAAATTTTTTTTTTTTTTTGACATTTTGGCATTATATAATTTATGAAGTCAAATAATTGGAAGAAAACATTACCCGACAAAACAATCTTCTTCATTAAATTGTAAATATATTAATTGGAATTTTACAATTACATGCATTGCCTCATTCAAATCAATTTTTAAAGAAATAGTCCAATAAGATACTATTCAGTTCTTGCTTGACACTCCATCATCTGGTTGTGACCTAAGTTTTTTTTGATACGACATGTATATTTAATTAGTCAATTAAAATTACATATTAAAATTAATTTTATTTATATTTGGTAGAACTTAAAGAGTAGTAAAATACTATTTTATAAATTTTATTTTAGTTGTATATTAATAACTCGAATTCAAAAAATAGCTGATTGAGCCGGAAAAACACGTCATTTCACTTATACAAGTTAATAGTGACCTAATTTGACTCTATATATACTCTTGTTTCTATATTTGTAAATGTTCTTGTACAAATTAATTGAATCATTCTCTTTCTATTTTTCTTTCAAAAAATTTATTGTTTTGATTTTACGAGGCAATTTTTTTTATATTAATCATATGAAATTTTTCATAAAAAAAAAATCTTTAATTTCCATCTGTATATCATCGGTGAAATTTTATTGTTTGAAAGCAATTTAATTGAAAAAAATTTCAAACATCCAGTAAATAAATTTATGTGAATATTTTCATTAATGGGATAAATAATATTTAAATTAGGCTATAAAGCCTACCAGTTTATTTATTTTTTCTATAAAAAAAAAAAGAAAGAAAATCGGGGTTCATTATGATATCTCATAATTCAAACCCAAGTCCAATTCTAAAACAAAGATAAGTTGGGCCAGATCATTTATCTTGGACAAATGAAAGACTGTAGGGGTGAGTTTCCCAAACCAATAAATTTTAGAGGAAATTTCAGGAAATACTGATTTTGAATTTTTTTTAAAAAGTTTTATGGGTATTTTTTCCATTTTTCAGTTTTACTGTTTTTATTTTTAGTTTTATAGATTTTTTACTTTTTTTTTGTTTTTGTTTTTAAAGATGATAATTACTGTGCATTTAGCAAAACTTTGATTCAATTGTGAAAAAAATGGTCTTTCCTTATCTTTTAAATATGGTTAAGGATGTCATTAACTTGTATAACAATCATTTGTCATTATCGATATTTATTTATTTTTAATTATTATTCAATTAATTTAATTAAAATTATTTATTTTAGTAAATTTTGATATATCTTTTAAATGTGAATTAAAATTTTTATTAACTTGCATGACCACCATTTATCTTTACGAATACATTTATTTATTTATAATAATTATTTAATTAATTTAACTAAAATTATTTATTTTGACAAATAAGACCCTAATTTTTAAACATAGATTAAGAAATTTTTTAATCTGCATGATCACTATTTATCTTTATGTATGTATTTATTTATTTTTAATTATTATTTAATTAACTTAATTAATGTTATTTACTTTTATAAATTTTGGATAGATTTTTGGTATTTTTTAGTTGAGAGATTGACTAGACGTAGAGTAAATATTTGATAAATTTTGGATAATTTTAACTTTTATTTATTTTATAGTAATATTGGGTAAATATTGGATAAACAGGTAAACTTTGGACAATTTTAGTTTTTATTAATTTTCTGTAAAATCTTAGGTAAGTTTTGGTAACTTCAATTTTTGTTAATTTTATAGTAAATACCGGATAATTTCAAATTTTTATTAATTTTATAGTAAATATTTGGAAAACATTAGTATTAGTTATTTTGTAATATTTTTTTAGGTCTTTTTAGCATTTTTGAAAAAAAAAAATCGCTTTTAACATATTTGAAAAAAATTTTAAATACCAAATTTGTCTAAATAATTAGCCTTTTTTGCTATTTATGTAAAAATTCCTAAATTTTAACTTAATACCATTTGTTTAATGATGAGGCATGCAATTCAAATCTTAAATTAAATTTGTTACACACACACAAAAACATAATCAACCGAGTTAATTTGACATTCCACATTTTTTATTTTATATGAATTTTAAAAAAAAAATAAAAAAAAATATATATATATATATATTATGATATTTGCTCAATAGGCATTATAACATTAAACAATATTTAATCGAATCAATATAATTAACCAAGGGATCAATAAACTGTAATAGTATTAATCTAAAAATTAGATCATTAAGACATTGAATTCAAATCTCCAATAAAAATTCACCAGAAAAATATAATCAATGGAGTGAGACTAACTCTCCATGTTTTTGTTTCACACGAATATTTAAAATAAAAATATGTAATAATATTTGCTCAATAGGCTTTAAAACATTAAAAAAATGTTAATTGAATCATTTTTCAACATTTATAATACGCATACTTATTCTAACATGCACTTAACTAGTTAACAACTTACCAATAAAAGAAAAAAATACATCCCTTAAAATTAAATGAATTGACATTAACATATGCGCAAGTACTGAACTGATTAAATCCTAGCTTCTTTTCCTTCCAATTTTTATCTTCTTTATTTCTCCCGCCACCATATTTCTTAAGTAAGAAAAGGTAATTTTTGACTATTTTTGACTTGAAATTACTTATTTATATATTTTTTATTAATTTATTTTTAAAATAAGTGATTATTATATATATATATTTATATTTTATTTTGTTTGTTTTATTTTTTGTAATTTTATCGTCTTGTTAGGGCATTTGGATTTGTTATTTTATTACGATATTTTGTTTCCGTCGTTTTATTGGAACATTTTTATGTGGACGATTTAGACAAATAAAATATATTCGTTCGAATAGGATAACAAATCAAATTATGATTATTAGTATGTTACAAAATTGTAATCATATGTATTATAGTCAATATAATATTATTAAATTTGTAAATTTTGAACCGATTTTATTATATTATTAATCTAAGTGATGTGAATTTTTTTACTATTTCATCTACAATTTTTTAATTGATTTATATTTTTTTCTATCGGTGTATTTCATAGTTTGAATAAATGAACTTCGTATTAAAAAATTTAAATGAATTAATGGCAATTTGCAAGAAATATACCAATTTCTTATGTTTTTTTTTTTTTGGAAAAGACTAATTTCATATGTTGTTGACTGAAATTGTGACAATATGGAGGCCAGGCCCATATAAAGCCCATGGATATAATATCGTGCGCCTCAACTTCTTATAGCGAATGATGAGATAACTCAACACCGTCAGATTTTTTACGTCCCATTGGTTACTCGTCCTTGGATTTTTAACTATCCAATCAAAAGTCACGCCTGGTCCAAAGGTACAGCAGTTAAGATATAAACAGCCGCATCGTATTTATAAATGAATAATCTTGTAGAAAGTACTAGAAAGAAATGACGCTCTGACGCTTTCTTTCTCTCTCCGCCTATAAATGCCGCACAGACTATAGTTTGTTCCCAGCGTACTCTTCTCTCTAGGGTTTTGAACATTTTGTTTTCCGTTTCGAGACAAAAATGAGGTAAGGCATCTATTCTCCCCTTCGATTTCTTTCGATTCTAAGCGCTGACGTTGCCAACCTGATTTTATTGATTCTCGCCTGGGTTTTTTAAGATTTTCTTCAAGCTGTAGTTGGCTTGTGTGTCGTCTTTTATCAGTTAATTTTGCTTTTATTTTTAGTTTTTTTAATCAAATATTTGCTCTTGTTTGTTGACTGAGCAATTAATTTTGTGCGTTAGCTCTCTGGTTCTGGTCTCATTTACTGGCGCTGTTTAATTTTTAACATTTATTTTAGTTTATTATTTGGGGATTTTCCAGTTGTCTGTCTAGTTTTCATTTATGAGAAGGAAGATAAAAGTATGTTGTTTAGGTTTCCTAAGGCTGTTGATTTTATTTTGGCCCTTCTACCTTGTCTGCTTTTTCTTAATAAATGAAGTTTCAATTAGTCTCTTTTTACGAATGAGGGATTAGGGTTGGATCTTTAGACGCAGCTTGATGTTGTTTCATAATTTCTTCAATAGTCTGTTTGCTTTAATGGTGAGATGGATGGAGAGAACTTAAAGCAATGAATGTAGTTGGAAAGTACATGATGTTGGCCTATTTGAGATAGTACTTGAATGTTTGTTTCCATGTTTTAATGATGTTATCATCCAGTTGATAAATGTATTCTCTTTTTTAGTCGTCATCCTGAAGTAAAGTGGGCCCAGAGGGTGGATAAAGTCTTCATTACAGTCCAGTTGCCAGACGCCAAAAATGCAAAGGTCAATCTTGAGCCAGAAGGTGTTTTTAAATTCTCTGCTAGCGCTGGAGCAGAAAACCACTCCTATGAATTGACGTTGGAGCTCCATGATAAGGTTAATGTGGAGGTAAGAATCCTCCCTGCGAAATTGAAAATCTGAGACTGTCATTAATATATCTGGATTTTTGCGTTAGACTTGTGGTTCTGACTGCACTACTCAACTAAGCACTTTGAGCAGACTGACGTATGGTTGTGGGTGTACACTTCCTTTCACTTTAGCACAAACTCTTTTGATTGGTGATATTTTCTGATTATTTCTAAATGTGTGCATTTTACCGGGGTTGTGTGATAAATGGGATTTTTCCTTGAATCCAAGGATGAGAGTGTTTCAGTAGGATTTACTGGTTAAGGTGACAAGCATGTCTCTTTGGCGGGTTTTAAAATTAGCTAAACCTGATTATAATGTTGTTTCTTTTAGGAAAGCAAAGTTAACATTGGGTTAAGGAGCATATTCTGCATTTTGGAGAAGGCAGAGAAAGGGTGGTGGAAGAAGCTATTACGTGGAGATGGAAAGCCACCTCATTATCTCAAAGTAGATTGGGACAAATGGGTAGATGAAGATGAAGATGATGGTATTCACTTGCCTGAACAATGTTTTTGTTTTTAATATGATTTGTTGAATTTCGTGAATGCTTATATGCTTGCAATTTGCATTTGATTGGGTAAGGTACTGGTGGGAACTTGGACTTGGGCGGGATGGATTTCTCAGTAAGTATTAGCTCATGGTGTTTTCTTTTGAATTTTCCCAATGGAGTAGTAATCACTGTTGTAATACCTTGTTTGAATTTTGCAGAATTTTAATATGGGAGGCATGGGTGATGATGGCATGGGTGAATTTGATGACAGCGATGATGAAGGTAAGAGTCAAAGAGTTTTGTAGCTGATGTAAGATTGATGTTTAACACTCTAGAATACGTAGTCTGATCATCAAATCAGGACTACTTTCAAACTTAAATGGGTTCTAAGCATGTGTGAGAATAACACTATAGAATATGTAGTCTGAACATCAAATTTGGACTACTTTTAAACTTAAATGGGTTCTAAGCATGTGTGAGAAAAGCTTTGTTGATGGCCAAATTCCCGTAAAGTCACTAGTACGAACTGCTCTCTCTTATAATAAAGTAATTTATTGCATGCTAGCTTCTCCTCTCAAATTGAGCTTATGACATTAGCTCATTTGTGCTTTAAGTTATATTGGCGATTAATATCTATTTGTCATTCCCTGTTCTTTCCATCCATAAAATCTTTTACGTACTGTTAGGTTAATATTTATGGTCGTTTGCAATTGTTATTGTAGATGAAGTGGCAAAGCCTGACAATGCTGAAGGTGCTTCCAAAACAGACGAACAAGGCACTAGCCAAGAAGAGAAAAAGGAAGCTGCAGCAAGCACATGATTATGTTAAGGTCAATATGTCAATTTACTGAATGATAGGTGTGCGTTGAATTTTTCAATATCTATGACTATTAAATGAGTGTCTTTTTCCATAGCCGAGTGGATTTATAAACTTGCCTAGGCAGTAGTGCCTAGCAAAGCCGCAGTTTCTGTCTGATAGACAGCCGACATGCTCTTTTAACTTGGATTAGAATGTTGTACTCTTACTTATGCTCCTTGGATCATTATTTGAACTAAATATCATATTCCATGTTTTAGGCACTCTATATTATGGGTTGGTGCATGCTTGCTATTTTTTTCTATTTAACATTTGTTCTTCCCCTTTAATATGGTTTTACCGTCTGTTCTCAAATGGGAAAAGCTATGGCTTGGGAGGGAAGTGAATTGGTTACTACCATATAAAAAGCTTATTTCCCCTGTATATGGTAACCAGAAAGTGAAATTTGTCTCTTCCTTTTAAATTCTGCTTCTGCATTTGTCATCCAATCTAAGATTTACAACCTCTAATATGATTATTTTAAATTCCAATCTCCTGGGTGTATGAGGAGCACCGTGAGAATTATCCAAACTATTCTATTGCAAAATGATTGCTGCGGCTAACTAAATTTCTTATAGATTGAAGTTTTCAGAGTTTTGATGTATTCAGTGGAAAAAATACATAAAATTTACAGCTTTTTTCATATTAAAGAAAAATAAAGGCTCATAACACTTGAGAATTGAGAGATTTTGAACAATTGATTATTCGACTATTTAAAAATGGTTTAAAAAAAATTTCATCTACCAAAATTTTTCATTTTTGATTTTGATTTCAATCTATAAAAAATTGTTATCAATTTTTTTTTTAATTTCAAAATTGTTCATAATAAATTAATAATATTTTAAAATTATATTTAATTTAAAAAACTAAAAATAATTTTTCTTTTAATTTCAATTTAACTTTATTTTTATTATTATTTTGCATAATACAATATTAATATGTATTGAATTATTAATAAAAAATATTTTTTAGTAATATAATTAAAGTATAATTTTTTTATTTTTAACTCTTAAAATAACTAATTTTTTTACATAGAATTGCTTATATATATTTAATCAATAATAGATTATCAATATTTAAAAAAGGGTTAAAATAGAAATAATTGTTAATTGATTATCAATATTTAAGAAAGAGTTAAAATATAAATTATTATTAAATTTATAAATTGTGATTATTGAATCAAATACAAATATAAGAGTAATTATATAAATAATTCATAAATTTTATAATTAAACAAAACGATAAAATTATTAGAATTTATATATTTTAAAATTTCTCATTCCAAATTCAAAAACAAAATTTTAGTTTTAAAACATCACTTTGTGCTCTAAGAGTATCATAAGAATCAATCATATCTAGTTCCTTTGGTATCTAACTTTTCTCTTGTTTAGAATTTTTTTTTTTTTGAGAAAAAATAGATTTTTTCTTCAAGTTTTAAGCCTTAACAAATGATACAAATCAATTAATCAACTAGCGAAAAAAAAAAAAGTAAGAATAAACTGAATATCTGATGACACGACAAGATATCATTGATCACTGAGATTAGTTTGGTGAGGTTGACCGCACAGGATAACAACCTAAAACCCCCAACCGAACGGACATCGGTTCTCTTTCCCAGCTCCGCCCTTTTCCAAAAGCAGAGAGCAACAACAAATCCACCCCAGCAGGCAGATAAAACAAGCGAGGAGAAAGATGGAGGACGCGACAGAGATGGAAGTGGAGAACCCAATTCCAAATTCAATGAAGCGATTCGGACTAAAAAACTTTATCCAGACCAACTTCGGCGACGACTACGTTTTCCAAATTGTCCCCAAGTATGTTCCTTCTCTTTAATTATGGAGATGGAGATTGAACTTCTTTTTTTAGTTTGTAGAGTTAAATTTTTGGTTGTAAAACGAAAGGGATGACTGGACATCAATGGCGGTTTCGCTATCGACGAACGCGGTGAAGCTCTACTCTCCAGTAACAGGTCAGTACCAAGGAGAGTGCAAGGGTCACTCCTCTACTATCAACCAAATTGCTTTCTCTGTTGCCTCAACCCCTCATGTCTTGCATTCTTGCTCTTCTGATGGTACTATTAGAGCTTGGGACACTAGAACCTTTGGCCAGGTATAAATGTCCTCTTTCTCTGTCTATTACGAACCCAGCTCTATGTATATTGAATCTATTCCCTTTGGTTTTTAGGTTTCGTGTGTAAGTTCAGGTTCTTCTGAAGAGATTTTTAGCTTCTCAATTGGAGGTTCCGCTGATAATCTTCTTGCTGCTGGTTCAAAATCTCAGGTTACAATTTGATTTATCCATTTTTTAGCTTCAGCACTTATCTTTGACGAGGAATTTAATTTGAGAGCATAGCGCCCTACTGTTATCTATTTTCTACAGAAAATATATAATGTAGTTACAATTTTCCTTTTCCAATTCAGATACTTTTTTGGGATTGGAGGAATAAGAAACAAGTTGCATGTCTCGAAGAATCACATACGGATGATATTACTCAGGTTTTAGTTCATCGCCATTCTGTTTAGTTTGATCATCATCTTTTCTTTTTTCGTTTTATTATTGCATTTATTTGAGTACTTTCATGTGCAACTTGAGAACTGTTGATCAATCAAAATGGGAAAAATTGATGCTAAAGAATGAAGATAACAAATATAAAGACATGCATTTAAAAAAGGAATTAACTACAAACCATCTGTTTTCTCAGTTACGTAGCTCTTCCACTAAAAACTGTGGTATGTAGATTGTAGACCTATTACATGGTCAGTTTTGGATCTACTATTTGACGTGGCAAGTCTATTCATTCAGGGTCAAATCTGCACTAATTATATTTGTATTTTGCCTATGCTATTTCATATTATTCATTACAAATAGCTCAGTTGATCTGTCACCACTACTTTCTGTCAGAATTTTTCAAATTTTAGGTGTTGGGATGCTTGGTGTATTGTCCGGGTAGTGGCATTTCACTGCTGGATTTCTTTTTTAAGTGTTTTATGAAACACAGTTTTATTGTTTTTTGTTTTAATTTCATCATCGTTTGTAGGTCCATTTTGTCCCTGAGCATCAAAACAAGCTTGTATCTGCTTCTGTTGATGGATTAATGTGCGTATTTGATACTCATGGGGATATCAATGACGATGATCATCTGGAATCAGTAAGTGCAAACATGTTTTAGCATTTGTTATTTTATCCCTACATTTGTTTAATTGTTATACGTGTTAGTTTATGCAAATGAATAAGTTGGTTGGCCTAATAATTTCCAAATGAGAGGGCCCATCAAAGTAACTAAATAAGCCGATTAAGTTCCATAGAGGATTTTTTCCAAGTTGAATCTTGCTTCTCTCTCATTATTATAAATTTCTGAATAAGAGAGAATACTACTGAACATAAAATCTGATAGCATTTATTGTACTCATGCTTTTTCATTGAAAGATTAATGTTATCATACCAATGCTAACGTTAAAAAATATTGGTATTGTATGTTGAATTTAGAATTTTGTTTAAAAGGCTAGTTATAGATTGAGTTTTATATTGTCACTCTACATTTATATTTATACACATAATTTTTTTTATTAGGAAAATTTGCTTCTTTTTTTTTTTTTTCATCTTTTTGTATCATTTGAACATGCATCTCTGATTGTTGAACTTCCCAACTGTTAGTTAAAATTTAAACTGAATGACCAGAAAGTTTCATGCGGTGGAATGCACTCCCTGCCAGTTTTGCACTTTGTTCTGTAGTAGATGATAGACCTTGAGAGAAAGGTTGGTATATGATTTGTACAATTGGCATTTTCCTGAGGAGTTATTGTAATTGTAATTTCTATGATGTTGTTTTGGTACTTGTTTGATATTAATCTGAGTTGTGTTCTTTACTTTTATTCAAGTATTGTCCTTCACCCGCCCTTTGGGGTTTCTAGGTCTGCAACATTTTGTTTTGCCACTTTCTGTTGCTTGTATGGGTTACTTTTTTGTAAAAGATTCTCTTTGATTTTTTCCAAATTTATATTAATTTCAGTTCTCTGAAAGTAATTTATCACTGCATCAGTCTTGCAAATTTCTCTTTGCTGAATTTCCCATCTCGCAATATTATATTTTTACTGTTCAAAAGCTTTAACATCTTATTTAATTATTCTTTTTAGTTATCTAGTTTTTCTTAGAGATATCTGATTAAATGAAATGTTAAAATCTTTTTAGGTAATTAATGTGGGAACCTCAATCGAGAAAGTGGGATTTTTTGGAGAGAACTACCAAAAGCTCTGGTGTTTAACACATATTGAAAGTTTAAGGTATCAGTCGGTGTCCTTCCTCTGGTGCTCATAAGATTTAAAATGAGTGTTATGTTGTCATACAGAGAAAAAATTAAGCATATAATAATCACCTCTACCATTGTCATACAGTATTAATCCAGTATTTGCACTTCACCCATGACATGCATTTTTTTATCATCTCTCTCTTTTTTTATTGATAAAAAATACAGCATTTGGGATTGGAAGGATGCAAGAAATGAAGCAAACTTACAGGAAGCCCGCTCATTGGCATCTGATAGCTGGACATTAGATCATGTATGTTTCCTAACCCTTTGTTAAAAGCTTTTATATAATCCTTTGGTAGATTAGTATCAATTGTTTTTCTTGGTGATACACAATGTTTATCCCTCTGCTTAGTTATATAAGGAGCATTACAATGATTTTCAGATATTGAAAGTGAAGATCAAAATTGTCCTTTAAGAATAATCTAGTTATACTCGTTGATCTTGTGTAGAATTTCTGAGAGAAAATATGGTTGAGAACTTGATTCTTGACAAGTGTAATTGAGATTGCACTGATGAACCAATCACTAAATTTACTTGGGTTTGTTGTCTAAGACATATGTGGCTATGAAAATCAACATATTAACAAATGGTCCTACATATAAGGAAGGTAGCTGTCGGTAGCTATTAATTATATGAATAGCTCTCTCGTATCAGCATCAATTAAGTGGGATTTGGCTGTTTTTTCTTTAGGGAGAGGAAATACTATTGCTCTGGAAGTTACATCAGCTTCCATCTCAAGAAACTTTTTCTCGTCAATACTACTGCTCAGTATTCTGTTTGGAATTCTAAATGAAAAACCTCCAATCATGTATAGTTTGGAATACTCGTATTCCTGGCTCCAATCGCTTTTTTTCTCCTTTCTCCCAATGGCAGGTCGATTATTTTGTAGACTGTCATTACCCAGGACAAGGTGAAAATTTATGGGTGATAGGTGGCACTCACGCTGGTGCTTTAGGCTATTTTCCTGTAAATTATGGGGCAGGAAAAATAGGACCTGCAGAAGCAATACTTGGGGGCGGCCATACAGGTGTCATAAGGAGTATATTGCCAATGGCAAACATGAAGTTTGGAATTGCGCAAACCCAAGGAATTTTTGGATGGACAGGTGGGGAAGATGGCCGCTTATGTTGCTGGCTGTCTGATGATTCCTCAGAGATAAACCGCTCCTGGATTTCAAATTCATTTGTTATGAAATCCTCAAGAAGCCGCAAGAGAAACAGGCACCACCCTTATCAGTAAACTTTTGCATTTATTTGTAATACATGTTGTCTCTTGTAATTTTTTGAGTTCTTCCAGTTATGCGACTGTTCATTATTGTAATGCATGTCAATTTTTGTGTTCTTCCAGTTTTACATCAGTGTTTATTTACATTAGGATGTGAATAACTTCTGCTCCGCGTACAATTAAGCTCAGCACCGTTTTCTATGCTTATGGTGGGCCATGAGCAATTCCAGATGTTTATGAGTAATACCTCTATCCTTGGCATGGGAACTCCAATCACCATGCTAGATTTGACCTTTATTCCTAAAACAGCAGGAAAAATACAAATCAGAGCTGCCAATGTATACGGAAATTTTTTTTTTTTTTTTCAATAGCTGAAAAGTTGAATCAGCTGGATTATGAATAATCCCTCCATCTTCGGCATGAATGCTTCAAGCACTAAAGTAGATCTGCTTTTTTTTCCTTAAAAATGGTTAAAAACAAATCAGAACACCACTATATTTTAAAAAAAGAGAGTAAAAAACATAACTTAAAGGTTAATTACATTTATAGTTACTGAATTTTGCATTATTTGTATCTAAATTACAATTTATTGTTTTGTAACATTAAAATCACTGAATTTTATAAATTGTTGTAGAAAAATCATTGTCAAACAATTTTGACGAGTTATTAGCCGAAAAACTCATTTGTATAGGTTTATTGGGTTATAATGGTATCACAATTCTATAATTAATTATCTATGGCCATATCTCTTGACAAATTGTAGAAAAATTATCGCCGATAATGGTATCATAACACCACCATTAGTTACCTCCGATCACATTTTTTTGCAACTCGTCAAAAAATGTAGTTAGAGATAATTAGTGGTGGAATTATGATACCATTATAGCCTAACAAACCTATAAAAAATAAGTTTTCAGGCTAATAATTTGTAAAAATTAGTTAGCGATGACTTTTTCGAATTAATTTATAAAATTAAGTGATTTTAGTATTACAAAACAAAAAAATATAATTTAGGTGCAAGTAATATAAAGTTCAGTGATCATGAATGTAATTAATCCTGATATATCCTCGGCATGAGATCTTTAATAAACATGGCAAATCTGATTTCTTTTTGCCTAAAACATCAGGGAAAAACAAATCAGAGCTACAATGTATACAGAAAAAAAAAAAATTTTAATGGCTGAAAAGTTGAATCAGCTGGGTTTTGAACAATCCTTCCATCATCGGCATGAATGCTTCAAGCACTAAAGTAGATCTTCCTTTTTTCCCTAAAAATAGTTAAAAACAAATCAGAACACTATATTTAAAAAAAAAACAAGTAAAAAACATGACTTAAAGGTGGATCTAGCAGAACAAAAAAGAAGGTTGAAAAACCGTATTCAGAGGATTATAAGTCTTTAAGAACCATGGCAAATCTGATTTCTTTTTGCCTAAAACAATAGGGAAAAACAAATCAGAGCTACAATATATACGGAAAAATAAAAAATTGTACCTGAAAGGTTGATCATGAACAATCCATCCATCATCGGCATGAGATTTCTAAGAGCCCAAAGAAGATCTGTGATTTTTTTGCCTTTGAAAACAGGAAAGTAAACAATTTGGGGTCGCCGCCGTTAACAATTTGTAAATTAATTAAATTAAATCAAAGTAATAAAAAATATAAAATAATATATAAATAAATATAAATATAAAATGTTTTTTTGTGTGTAAAAAATAGTGTTATTAACTGCACTATTTTAACGTGCAGCTTACATAAAAATGGTGTTTTGGGATGGATACGGCCTAATAACCCAAATTCTGCTAGCAGCCGCGTGCCTCTTCCTCCTCCATTTGCAGCCAGACCTTCCTTCATTTGAGAGTCGCCGCCGTTAACTCTAGACAGGAAGCCCATCTTTCTCTCTCGATCAGCGTTTTTTTTTAATGAGAATGTTGTAAGGCATTACTGGAATGGCAAGCGAGGCTTTTGAAGGTACTTGTTTTTAGTCGTTTGATGTCAATTATGCTGAAGGGAACGCTTTCATGTGTAGAACATCGTTTGCTGTAGCTGGAATCCCAATATGTGAACTAGTAATTTTCACTTTAAACAAATGCAAATTTCTGTGTGGATTGAGCGAGCTGTTTCTTTCTGTCTGTTCTAGTTGAAAGAACTACGTAATAAGAAATATTTCTTAAAACTTTCTGCCCATTTTTCAGTGAAAAAAAAAAACTTTATGACTTTATTGAAGTAATTAGGTGTGTAAAAATTCTACTTAAACTCAGGATCAGCTTTGTTGATCTTTCTTCCATAAACCCCGTCTGCGATCTTATATCATATAAGATATTTAAACAATGTTATTTCTTATAGTTTCAGTTCAAACCAGTTTGAAGTCCATCATCCCCTTCGTATTTTATTATACTTGTGGTTGTGAGTTGGAAAAGTTGTTGACATGATAAGCAATTAAATCATGCCCTAAAACATATGACTTACTTCTCTAGTATACTAATTAATTGTATGACTTTCCTCAAATACATAAATAATATTGTCAGGCAAGAATCGGAAGAAGAATGCTGTCTTATCCGAAGCATATCCTGAATGTGAATACAACCCTAGTCGTGATGTTCTTGATGGTTATGGCCGGATCACTATTGAAGATTATTACTACATTGATACATTCTGTGTACTATACTAAATATTTCCACTTTGTACTTCTTTCACCCCTTTCCAGTATGATTGAGGCAGTTTAAAGAAATTAATAAAGTTACATAGCACAATTACGCAAACTTATTAACAAAGAAAAGCTAGTATCAGGTAACTTAAAACCTTACGGGTGGTAGAATTCCATGGCAACCGGCAATAAGCAAATTAGAATTTTTCTCAAAACGATAAACTGAAAAGCTTCAACTGGCATGATATGATCCATGAAGAAATGACAAAAAAAAGGAAAAAAGTTCTTCACATTATAATAATCAGAACAAACGATCTCCAGTTTGGCGTTTTTGTAAAATTACCTACTTCTTGAACAACAAAATAAACAAGCTGTTCAAGGGAATAAACTAAGCAGTAACATTTCACATAAAAGTGGGCGCAAATGCCTATAGAAGTAGCAAACTGGTTCCAAGGTCGGGTGCCATATTGCATCAACCCCTGCCTCGCCCTGCACCTGTCACCAAACACAAATCGCTCCATATGAGGACATCATGTCATTAGAGAGCAAAAACCGAGGAGTATCTAATCTATTGCTAGAAAGAAAAACACAAGTTGTCAACTCGAAAAATTCCTTGAACTTATGAAATATGACTTTATATCCCAAATCTTCCAATAACTATGGAACCAAAATCTGATGTACTGTATTTGATAATTAGCATGCAATTATTCATATAGATGCCAATCCAAGCCACCTTCTTAGTTGACAAATATCTAACATTCGTATTTATACAATTCTAATCTTACCTCTGCCTCCACCTGTCTTTCCACCTGAACCACCCCTTCCGCGGCCTCCACCTGCAGCCTTAGCACTCCCATCATCAACGCCACGCCCAATGCCCTTTACTGGCCTTCCACCATCCTCTCTACCTCTTCCTCTTCCACGGCCCACACCAGGAGGTTTTCGATCTGAAAAAAATTCAATTAATCACTTAACCATCACAATTGCAAGGTTTTGAACATGTAAAGCACAAGAAAAAGGGAAGTCACAAGACAACAAAAATATGAGGTCCTAATGTCTGAATATCTACAGACTCAAAAAGAAGATAATTCATGCCAATTACATATTTGAATAATAAGGCCCAAGCAAGGATCAAGTACAGCAACACTAAGCATAGAATAAGGAACCCTAAAGGTTATTCATTTAAACCCAAAATGACAGTTGTTAATAGACGAGTTATTGCTCACCTGACCGACTCTTAGTTTCTTCCTGAACTTTATCAATCACCTGAAGCATGAGAATTTAATAAGCAAAACAAGCTACTTGAGTATGAAAGAACAAGCAAAACACGTCAATAAAGTATGGCAGAAGAGACTAGAAATCAGAAAAGGTGGTAATAAATACGCTATATCATTGCCAGTATCAACTTGCAAATGAGTTTGACAACCATATTAAACAGGTATAGCATAAAGAAATCAAAGATAAGGAATATCATTGAAATTTTGCACATAGTCAATGCTACATCTCGGTTGATTCTAAGGTGTACGTGCCCTGTACTCGGTGCTTCTCTTTTTTAAATAAAACTTAACAATTACTTTTAGTTTGAAATTAGAAATCAATCAAGTTCAACTGCCATCTGATAAAGTATACATTCTTACAAGCACTGTAAAACCATAGTTAGCACATTTCTCAAACATAATGAAAACCAGTACACTATTCAAATTCATGTGATTAAGAATAAATGACTTAATCATCAAAGAAAAGAAAATGGTGAGCAGAAGCATCTTTGAACACTGAAGGACAACTTCATGAGTGCTGCAATTACCTCATCAGGGACTCTAAGGTACTTAATAGTATTTCCACGTATATAGCACTCAGGCATCCGCCAAAACCTATCTCCGTCCTGCATTAAATTCCATCTCAACACGATTATGATCAGAAAAAGAAACATCTTTGCTTAGTATCCTGCCTGACAAGAACATAAAGGATACCTTAGAGGTACAGATGACTTCTCGAAGATGGATGTTCATCCAAGTGTCACAATTGACTAAATGCCCATTATAAGTCTCCCCATTTTTCAGTTCCACCAACTGTTAAAACATACAATCACCGTGAATTACAAGCTGCATGAAGAAGAAAATGTGGTAAAACTAAATCACAACAAAGATCTGCAGAATTTCCAGCTGAAGTTCAAATACAGAAGAAAAGAAAGATTAACACTCACCATAGGGTGGCCTTGCGCAGTCTTCAGTAGAGAAAGAGGAAGCTACAATGATAAAATTAAGCGTGTCAAGCAACATTAAAATAAAAACAAATATTCAGAAACAATAAATGCTCAAACCAATGTAGAGAAAAACCTAATAGAAGAACATATTTCTTTCCCATCTTACAAAAAATAAAAATAAAATCTGACTAAAGTAACTTACCATTTTTTAGGGCACAGAAGAACGAACCCAGCAAGCTCAAGTAAACTCACCTGAGACAAAAATTAGCGTCAAGCACAAAAGTAATGAACATATAAAAAGAGAAGTACTTTCTAATCTTCTGTAGATAAAGAATACAACAGATAAGACGATTCAACCATATAAGCTAAAAATCCCTCACTTGTCGAAAATCCCAGCTTCTTCTTGACGGATTCTCAAAGAAGCTTAATAATACAGAACGTAGAAAAGAAAACAATTAAATCATACTAAAAATCCTAAAACCCTAAAATTTGAAAATTGAAATTACCAAGTATTAGCGTCTTTGGATCTCACTACCCTTCTTGTTTTTGAGAGCAGATCGCTTCGAGCAGGGTTTTCACTATGAGTCCCTCCCTCCTTGCAAATTCTATGGCCTTTTTAAAAAAGAAAAATTTTTACTCGTCAATTATTATTGAAGCTTGTATTTATGCTGTGTGTGGAGTAAAGATTTTAAAAGATATAATTTTGAATAATTTATAAATTTTTTGATGAATTTATAATTTAATTATTTAAAAATATTAAAATTTATAAAAAAATTTATTTATCAAAATCTTTTATTTTTTAAATAGAAAATTTTAAAATTTATAGATTTTGATAAAATTTTATCAGTTTCTTTTTAATTTTAAATAATTGTTTTAGATTTATTATTATTATTTTTTATACTTTTTTATTTTTTAACTCTTAAAATAATCAATTTAATTTTTAAATATATAATGTGATTGGTTGTATATATTTAATTAATAATAAAAAATAAAATTAGAAAATAATTGTTAAATCTATAAATTATGATTATTAAACTAAATAAAAATATAAAAATAATTATATTACCAATCTATAAATTTTATAATCAAACAAAACAATAAAATTTTTAAAATTTATAAATTTAAAAATTTCTTAATTCAAATGGACCTAGGCAAAAGTATATGAGTGCTTCTTGTAATTTTAACTAATACCCATTATATTCCAAATATTTTGATATTTACTCTTATATATAAATATTAATTATTTAAAATTTATTTATTTATTAATTATTATTGAAAATTAATTTATTTTATATTAATATAGTATTTTATTTATATTTTAATTCACTTATTAATCATTACATAAAAATTTTAAATGGCATCTGTGTGAATAGATTATTAAAAAAAATTTTAATTTCTACAGGCAAATTGAATTTTTAAAAAATTTACAGCACATCTTTTAACGTTCACTAAATGTAGTTTAAGATAATAATTAAAAAGGTTGAAAATTTAAACGTACTGAAATGCTCCTAAATTATATCATTGTTGTTGTTTTATTTAATTGAAACTAAATGCACTGAAAAAAATTATAATCAGATTTAAAAAAAATTAATATAATCAATTTAAATTCCACCAATTGACATAAACTAATGTCATTTCAGTATATGTAAACATCTCTTTTTTTTACGAGAACTTATGTGGTGTACTTAAATTATTAATTTTTAATTTCTGTTATTAATAATTAATTGATGAAATTAAAGGTTGGTAATTCAATTTTTTTAAAATACTTTACTGTAAATTACACCATGCACCACATAATTCATATTTTTTAATGATTATCTTACACCGCATTTAACAAACAGTAACAATATATTGTCAATTTTTGAAAATTTTATTCCTCCGTGTCGAAATTACAATTTATCTATTTATAAATATAGAAAGTGTGAAGTATTGTTTAGATTTCCATAACTCCATTTGTGTTTTTTTCGTTAAAATAAAATTAAGAAAAAAAAAAAGCTAAATGTGCAAATTAATCTATAAACTATACTTTATAAAATGAGTCACCCTCTCAATTTTGAATTAGTGGAAATAAATTTTTAAACTTTAAACGCGGCACAATTAGACCTCTTATATGTTGGGCCAATTAAACTATAACAGTGAGTCAATTCGGTCTGGTGAGGGATAAATCGCTCCATATAATATAGTTTATGGCTGATTTGCACTGAATTTAAAATTCGAAAGCTTATTTGTACTGAGTCAAAATTGAAGGAGTAACTCACGATATAAAGTATAGTTTATGGGCTAATTTACATTTTTTGCCAAAAAAAAAAAATTAAAGAAACTGTTTATGTATCCTTTCACTTAGACTCAATTTATCATTAAAACGTGGTATTGAATTTAATGGGCAAATTGAGTTGCAGCGCGAATATATCAAAACTGGGTAGCTAAGAATTAAGGTAGGCTGAAAATCAACCATTGCAATGCTCTTGGCACAAGGTTAATCCAAAGGACAAGGTGCCATTTTTCTGAAGAATACCAGTGGAATATATACATATATGTACTCTACGCCTATCTGCAGGTACATATATAAGTATTATTTGAGTGTTTACCTTGAAATTGTCAGGAGAAATGCATTAGGTATAGGGCAAATATCTTTAAAATTCTGAATTTTAAGTGTATTTACAATTATATCTATTTATACAAAAATTATATGAAAAAATCTAGTCTCGTTATTTTAGATCCGGTCTCCAAACATAGCTGATGCTGATGTAGACTGACCGAATTGCTTAGCTGGCGCAGATTATGTGGACTATCTATGCCTTTGGGAGAATTTGATGCAGTTGATGCATCCATTTTAAGACAACTAAGAGGAATCGAACATAAAACCCTAGAAATCACGAGGCAGGATTGGAAACACGGAAGAGCGAATGCTGTTGAAATTAGAGATTAGGGCATGAATCAACGAAATTCCTATTATAAAAGCCGCGAATTCTCAGGCTTCGCTGCCAAAAATAAATAAGTAAAAGAAAAAGCCCGTCAGTTGCTACTGCCACTGGGTTCAAAGCTCACTGTATGGCTACTTTATTACAATTTGGAACCAAACGTTTTAATTACTATAAATTGGTATTAAGTTTTTAATAAATTTTTTAATTTAATATTAATTTTCAATTTTCAGTACAAAAAATATGATAAAGCATGTCATATTATTCTATTATCTTTGTCAAATTTATTTCTTTATAAAAATATATTCAAAAAAACGATGTTTCTAAATATTAAAAAAATAATTATACAAATAAATTATAAAAAAAATAATATATTAAATTCTCGTCATTTTAAATGTATTTTTATAAAAAATTAAATTTAATATAAATAATAGAATAACGTAAAATACAATATCATATTTTCAATAAAATTAGTACCAAATTATATTATTGTGTTAGAACGTGCAATTACCGCTAAATACTTGACTTTTTTTTATTCTTTTATCAGAATAAAGACATTATTTAATTAATTAAAAGACAGAAAAGCAAAGGCAGAGACAGCATGGCTACAGTGCAAGTGAGATTCGCAATTTATCGCGTTCTCCGTGTGAGAATCGGGCCGAGATGCTTTAATTTGACTTATAACTAACCAGGGAGCCATTGATTGTTCTAGTTCTTCCTACACACTCGATCGGTCGGTGCTCGCGTGTTGAGCTACGCGTCCGATCACTCCCTTCATTCTGGTCGCGGTTGGTTTTCAATTCAACTTAAATAACACACAAAACAAAAATCAACGCAACAGAGGCGGAAGGAAGCGTCGCAATGGAGATTATGACTCATTCTTCAACGTTCCTCCTCCCTAAGATCTCCGGCGACCACCTCCCTTCTCTATCCTACGCTCTTGTTGTGCTTAACCAACGCCTCCCTAGATTCACTCCTCTCATCTGGAAGCGCGGTAATTATTCCTTCTCTTTTCCGCCTCCTTAATTTTTACACTGTTAACGCTAATTTCTTGATGAGATTTCTCCGGTTTCCTTGACATGTGTTTGTTTGCCTCTTCTCCTTTTTTTCTGTGTAGAACAGCACAACTACGCGTCTGTGCTGATGGAGGGGCCAATCGTGTCTACGACGAAATGCCTCTCTTGTTTCCTCATGAAAACGCTCTTGATGTTCGACACAGGTGTTCTAGCTTTTTAGATTTCAGTTTTTTTACGATTTCGTTTTGCGGTTATAGCCCTTTATTTATTTATTTATTTATTTTTTGAATGATTAGTTTGCATTGTGAAAAGAATCTTATTTTGATTTTTGTATATTGGATTCTATTTCGATTTGAAATTTGGTTTACGGAAGTAAGACATCGATCATCTGAAGTTAACTGAACGGACAGGATTAAAAAAATTTCCTTTTTGGACTTTAAAGTTCCATCAATGATTCCAGGAGCTTAAAATTGATGTTGTTGCTTAGGATTTTATTATTTCGTTTAGTTTTCTGGAACAGTGAAACTTGAATTTTAACTCTTAATTGGAGCTTTAGCAACTTGTTGAGGCTTTGGATTGCGCACTTTGCTCTAAGGCTATGTGAACTAATATGTCGTGCACTAAAGAATGCATCTAGCTAGTGCCTCTTGATTGAACTTCAAAAGTGAATTGCAACGTTTAGGCAGTGTTTTCTCTAGTTCATATAAGAAATTATCTCTGTAATTTTTTAATTGAAATCTCGTGTATCAAAGGAGGGTCTTGAAGGTAAAATTTTTCTCTCTTCTTAGCTCAGAGAGATGGGTGGTTTGATATTTAAATTGGTATGCTGATATAGCGAGTATCATTTTATAGATGTACAAGATGTCTTATCTTGTTGGACTCTGTCTTATGGAAGTAAAAAGAATACCTTCCCTTAGTGCCTTTTGTTGTCCCATTTTTCTTAAAGAACAATAGAACAATACTAGTGCAGGAAAATTGTGTACGAAAATATTGAGGATGTTAAATTCATGCATCAAAATGTGTATCTATCCATCTGAACATTCCTAGAAGCTGGCCTGTCATGCCTAGAATAGATTCCTTTCATGGCCCTTTACTAATGTGATGGACTTGTCACTATCTAAAATTTATGGTGATTCGAATATTTTCTTCTTGGAGTTGGTTAATGTAACTTGGCTTCTCAAATTCACCTATATTACATGTAATTATTTGCATTCCACCAGCATGGAACTTCGTGACTTCTGCTGCTAATGGCTGATCAGTACAAACTACAAACATCATGATGTTTAAATTTATAGCACTACAGAGATGTGGATAAACTTTTTGTGGTTCTTGACACATGAGTTTTAAAACACCATTTTTATATCACACTCATCACTTGGCATCAAGTTTGCACCAGCTACAAGTGATGAGCTGGTTATACTGACTGTGGTTAGTTTCTTTCAGGTACAAACCAGATGTAATTAAGGGAGACATGGATTCGATCAGAAGAGAAGTGCTGGACTTCTATATCAGCCTGGTAAGTTAGCTTATTTGAACCATTTATCTCAGAGTGTGGGTAATGTTTTACCTTTATGCTTCAAGAGTATCATTCATTTATGCACCAACAACTTATACATGGTATTGCTAAATTACCATGGACATGTAGCTCGATTTTTAGTCGGTAACACTATGTTGTTTAAATATTTTCTTTACATATTTGTTTTATTTGCTTATTGGGACTGGTTATGCTTTATTGATGACTCTGTGATTAAGTGTAACTGGGACTTCTATCAGATATCTTTTTCTTGTTTGCTGAAATGCAGGGAACAAAGGTGGTTGACGAATCTCATGATCAGGATACCACAGATCTACACAAGTGTATTGTATATATTCGTGATTTCACTCCAGACTCGGATAAGCCTAACGTAAGTTACACATATTCATATCTGAAGCTCCTGCTTTCTTTTGTCTGTGCTCTGTGTTGCTGCGTATGCGTGTGATGATTCATGTCTTCTTTTTTTTTATTATTATTTTTATTTTTATAGTGTGAACTTCGTTGGTAATGCAATTTGTTTTTTGAAAGTTTTGGTCGTCATATTCTAGTGCAACTGCTGTATAGCTAAGAAGCTTGTTGCTGAACTTATTCTTTTACCAAATGGTCTTCAAAGTACCAAATTAATCACCTTTATGCATGCAGCAACTGGTCAATGTTGTGCACGTTTAGATTGTGGCAATGACAGACTTTGGTTCTTGTGCTAATTAGCAGCTTTGCATTCTTGTTACTGGAGCACTTGGTGGGCGATTTGACCACGAGGCTGGGAACATAAACATACTTCATCGATTCTCAACCATGCGAATTATCCTTATCTCTGATGACTGCCTCATCTACCTCCTTCCATGTACTCACCAACATGAAATTTATATCCAATCTTCTATTGAGGGCCCACACTGCGGACTTATTCCCATTGGGAAGCCATCGGAGAGCACCACGACCACAGGGCTTAGGTGGGATCTTAGTAAGTATATACTGCAGTGATAAGTTGAACTCAAACATGGTTCTGAGATCAGTTGATCAATTTTTGCTTAATATTTATGCATGCTATGTGATATTCAAGTGATGCCCATTTTAAATTTTATGACTTGTTTGTTTCAGATGATACAGAGATGAAATTTGGCGGTCTAATAAGCACGTCCAACATAGTCAAAGATGAAAAGGTAACAGTGCAATCTAGTTCGGATCTTCTTTGGACGATTTCCATTAAAAAGGAACAGGGGTAACTACTTCGAAGATGAGGCTAACAGGCTGCTCAATTTATAAGCTTTACTAACCTTGCGTTTCACATGGTTTTTTATGTGCATATATAGTTCCTATTATTTGGAAGAAATGCTAATGCCGCCTTACCATTTCTTACAGTTGTATTGTGAAAATTGTTTTACATAGGCATTTAAAATTTGTGATTGAGCTGTTTGATTCATGTGATGCGTTGATAAAAGATATTCGTATACATCAACTCTTATGATCATCAACAATCTGCTTCATTGTGTCTTGTTTATTTTACTTCATCAGTTGGAGAAATTTAAGTTTGAGAAGGAGTTCGTGGAATTAGAAACACTGAAAAAGGCGTGCATTTCAGATATTTGTTTTATCAAGAATTTACGACCTTGTATCTTGTTTTTGCAAGTTGATCTCGTTTATTAAGTCATTTTTACGAGTTAAATTACTATATACTAATAACAATCGAACTTGGGGTTAATTTCACCGATGACTTATATTCTTGATAACTTGTGCAAAAATAATTTTTTTTCCATAAAAATCACTTACGGTAATTTCATTACTAGATTGTTGATGACATAGCATTTTACCAGATTGTTGATGACATGACATAAGAATGCTGATATATAGGGTTATACTATCATCCACGTATATGTTATGTCAGTAAATTCAAAGAATTGTAGTGACATGTTGTCCACGATAGCAATCCGGTGATAGAATTATTGAAAGTGATTTTTATGTAAAAAAATTAAAAAATTAGTTTTGAGCAAGTTATCGAAAGAATAATGATCTTATGTAAAATTTACCCATCATACTTGAAAGTTGTTCTATTTTTAAAGTTGTCATGAGGTTTCTGTATTTTCTTTTTGTACTTAAAAAATGTATTGTTAATCAGATCTAACAAATGACAACTTGAAAAGTAATACTATAACATTTAGCTAGGTTTCACATAATTACTCGTTTATGGATAGCTACTAGTACTCCAAGAATTTAATTTTAGTTTCAAGTTAAAAAAAATGAAGGAACTTGTTTTTTTAATTGCTTCAAAAAAAATTATATTTTTATTTCTAAAAATTTAATTTTATTAATTGTATATAATACCCCTATAACTTATCATTTCCAATAAATTCACAATAGGATCGGTCATGAATATTATGACAATGTTTTTTTTTTATTATGAGATAAAATAGGTTGTAAACCGTACAGTAAAGATTATCATTTTCTTATATTTACCATAAGACTGAAGCTATAACAAATATTGATAAATGGTCTGATCTCTCATAATTTTTTCACAAGTAAAAATACCCATCAAATTAGGACTTTTTTTTTTTTTTCATTTTTCAAATGAAATAATAATTTAATAACCCAAACGTAAGGACAGTGAGAAATTTAAAAGCACATGGAAATTATTGATCCTCTGCTTCCCCCATGGTCCAAATATAATATATAATCAGGTCAGGACACAATGCCATCACGCAAGCAACTAAAAAACCATGAACATCTAAGTTTTCAATCATGCAAGGAAAGACGAACAATACATTCCACACAACATGAGACATTATGAACGGAAACAATTAAAAAACTAAAAAAAACAACAATCTCTTTAATCAAATACGTAACCGGAGACTTATATACCTTATTTAAACAAAGGCTCTCTTACTATTCCAACTATGAAGGACGCAGTGGAGGAAGACTAAATTTAACTTCTTTTCCAGATTGGAAACACATACAGCACAATACCAACCAGCATTCCTATTCTTCACCCTGTTCCCACTTATATGAAGTTTCAAAAAATAACAAAACTTAAAATATGCCAAGTCAATAATCATCCAACAACAACAACAACAACAATAATAATAATAATAATTTTTGGAAAGGTTTCACTATAGTTAAGGCAGAAAAGAAAACAAAGGTAAAAGTGCTTATTTGATTGATCAAAATTAGCATGTACAGAATGAAGAACAGAAGTAAAATATAAATTAAAATAATAAAGGCCGAGAGAGAGAGAGGATTGGGGAGGGGGCCATTGGCCACATGGTTATCCTGTTGGTAAAATATTGTGAGAACCGTCTACAGAGGGCAACTCGAAACGCCTATGTATATAATACAATGGGGAAGGGACCCGCCTGTGCAATGAAATCCCATAAACAGCAGGCCCCTAATTTACAAGCCCTACCTATTTAGGTGACGGATGATGGATGAATTAACTTAAACCATTGAAACTATATACAGGCCGATTCCTCTACATGAAGTAACTGAGTGATTTCTTCTTCCTCGATCCACCCTCTCCGTATAAATCATTCCACTGGAGAAGCTCATTCATATTTGTTGACTCGGATGATACACTTGCACACACCTGTAATGCAGTATCAAAATTACTCGATATAATGAAATGACACTAGGAGTGAGTTCTTCCGAAACCACAGTATCAATAATGTCAATTATCCATCATTTGATGAAATCAATTGAACAGAAAAACTCAAAACTTTAATCCACCATATTAGAAACATTCAGATATATTGCAAAGGAAAATATGCACAGCAACAAGCCCAGTTAAAAGGACAAACTATAAGAATTTCGAGTTCGAAAGAAGCATCATACCTGCTCATGAGCGTATCTGAAGTCTTCCATCTTAAGAGGACGGATGTCAGAACTGCTATACAATGCAGGTAATGGTCTGTTCTCGGCCAAAGCCAAACTTCTTTCCTGACATTTTGGACAAAAATAAAATCAAGATTCATGTTAATATCTTCCACCACTTCATGCAGCATTTAAAAGCAATAATCTGCCAATCAAGCAATCAGGAGACACCCAAATGCATTAGACTTATCTGCATAAAATGCAGAATACGACATCCACATGTACCATGTAACTAGCAAACTATTTACATGTAATCCAGGGGTTCCTCCAGGTAATTACTTCAACAATCAAGCCTTCTTGGCTTTTAAATTGGTTATAAACTAGTCAAAGATAAACTAGTAAAATAACATCATGATAAGTTTCAAGGTTAAATGTAAATTAACAAAACAATTTACAGATAGGGCATTAGCAATATTATTATTATAATCCTGACTATACAACACATCAATAATAAGAAAAATAATATATATATATATATATTAGAGGTAAAATATTTAGATTGTATTTGGGCGTGCAATGGGCAGGCTTTGCACAAAAGTCGATGAACCAATATGCAGCCAACTACAAAAGAAAGCTTATAAAATATGCCGTTTAGGACAGTTAAGTTCTGGTTCCATTAAGGACTTCACAGCTGTTCAAACTCACAGCCAAACATTGCCTTAAAGTCAACATGGAACAATTAAAGCATAAAAAACAATAAACTTACAAAAACAAAATGATGTTAATTATTAAGCTAACCTTCTTTTCTTTCTCCAATATTTCTCGTATGGGGCAGTGTGCTGCAGTCACACACAGATTCTGAAAAGGAACAGGAAAAGAAAGCAGGAGCACATTAGAGGATACCAAAAATGGTAGTAGAACAAATATGTACAGTACACCGATAAGGTAGGAAGAGAAGAGCCAACCTTTAGATCACTTCCAGAATAACCATCTGTCATATTTGCTACTGCTTCCAAATCGAAATCAGGTGCCAATTCCTCTCTGGCCAGGATAACCCTCAAAATTTTATCTCTGTTAGGAGCATCTGGCAGGTTGACCATCAATCTGCATAAAACAGTCACACAAGACATTTAAAAATATAGCTACATCATATTTGGGAAGGATAAAAGGAGTGCAAATAAGAAAGAAGAACACCTCCTGGGAAGCCTCCTAATAACAGCCTCGTCAAGGTCAAAAGGTCTATTTGTGGCAGCGAGTACTAAAACTCGTTCTTTATCCTTGGTACGCAGTCCATCCCAGTTCACCATAAACTCATTCTTCATTTTGCGCATAGCCTCATGTTCACCAGGATTTTCACGTCTTCCTAGCATGCTATCCACCTAAAACAATTGACTAGAAAAGATTACAAATTGTGAAAAAACAGAAACAACCTGAAAAAAGGGACCAATATGTGTTTGTTCACCTGTCTCAGACATTAAAAGAGAGGACAACAAAAACATAACAAATGGAACAAGAAAGATCATTGAACAAACCTCATCAACAAAAACAACACTAGGAGCAATTTTGCTAGCTAAAGAGAACACCGACTTGACATACTTCTCTCCTTCACCAAACCACTGTACAATAAATGCAGGTATGTCACTCAATGAGAGCTCATATAAATGATGCAGTATTTTAGTTTTCCCACATACCTTCGAAGTAATACTCGACATAGATATGTTTATAAAGTTTGCACCAGCCTCAGTTGCAACCGCCTTTGCAAGCATTGTTTTCCCAGTACCAGGAGGCCCAAAAAGCAATATTCCCTTGCAAGGCTGTGAAAGTAACATTTCATGAGCATAGATGTGCACATAAAAGAAAAAAAATGATGGAGAAAGAAGAACAAGCAACATGTACTTCGGCTAACCTTAGTCAGCTGTCCTTTGCAAAATAGATCAGGTCTCTGAAGCGGGAGCATCACCAGTTCCTTCAAGGTATCCTTCACATTTTCCAAGGCTCCAATATCATCAAAGGTCACTCCAATGTCACTTGGAGGAATGACATCCGCCAAAAGTTTCTTCTCAAATTCATTCTCAGTGACCACATCCTAAATATAATTAAAATTGATGTTAGAAGAAAAGATTGAATAACAAACATATGTGAGTTCATGCAGACATTAAGATGATTCCTGATCCAGTGTTGGAATTTACTTTCAGTGATTTCTTCAAGCTCTTGGTTTCACTTTGTATTCCCTGTAGAATGCCCAACCCATACTTAATGCTGCACGATAGTCCATTAAAAGAAATGTTAACAAAAGATAATCATGGCATCATAATTATTAATAAGAACGACAGAATAGGGGGGGAAAACCTTTCTGGAGAAATGACAAGTTTAGAATCTTTCACAGAAGCTTCTGAACAATGCATGAAGTGATGACTTAAGGCCCAACCCACTATTTTCTCCACACCTATTAAAATAGAAAATAACTACTATCAGCAGGCAACACATTTATAAACAGAAAATATCACTTCAGAGAAATATGCATATAGCACCACTAGAATTGAGTTCAAGAACACTGACTTTCAGTTGTAAGGGCCTGATCTTTGATAGAGAGAGTCTCGAGATCGGGGCAATGCAAGCCAACTCGGCCAAGAACCTAAATCAAGGGAGAGCTTTTAAATACAGAAACCACAAAGCCTACATTAAAAGACAAATATACACTCACGCACACAGAGTGAAAGCAAACAAAAAAAGACGTGAATCATTTTTAGGAACATGTACAAAGACTCAACACTGAATCTTCAAGTTGACCCCACAATAGGAATTATCAACTATCACGATACTTATCAGAAACTACAGGATGGAAGTTAAGAGGAGAAAACAACCTGCATGCCAACATATATTTACAAACCATTCAGAGTTTTTAAAATGTAAAAGTTCAACATTCAGACCGATCGGAATTTTGTATCATGTAATTTGATCAATTGTCCATTTTGACTTTAGGTTTAAAATGTAGCATCTCAAACTGCTATAAGTGATGCAATGTGATTCCGTCCTACTATCATTAAGCACAAGTGGAACTGATATTCCTTGTTTGATGGAAGTCCAAAACAAAAAAGGGAAGCAGTAACCATACAAAATAATATGCCCTTGCCAATGATACTGCAACTTTTACATTGAGCATCAATTTTACCAAATAAAGGTCGTCAATTAATTTTCCAATTAAGGTTTTGTCTTAAACCCACCACCACACCCATCCCTCTTGCCATCCCCAACAATCCTGTTCTTCCTTTCAAGAATCCACAATTTTTTTGACAAAAAAATCTGTTCTATCTAGCTACAACGATAATGAGGGATAGTTAAATTCCACTGGATTTGACCAAAATAGTTGACACTTGATTTGATCTACGGTTGGTTTGGTTCAATCTTAATGTGTCTTCCCCCCCCCCCCCCCCCCCCCTCTTCTCTTTTCTCTCTTTCTTTTTTTTTTTTCAAATTTTGTGGTGCAGTTTTGATGCTTGATGATAGTTCAATGGCAATTATAACGTGCAGAATTGTTTGGAACTGCATTTATTCTTTTTGTTGAACAAGAGATCATAATTTAAGTTTTAGCTTGGATTGTGAAGCTTTAAATATTTGACATGGGTGATAACCAAAATAATGACAATTGACATGGGTGATAACCAAAATAATGACAATTGTGGAAGTTTTACTTTCAGCCAAGGTTTGCTCCGTAGTGAGTCATCAAAGTTTTTATTCTAGAGGGCTTCAGCTTGCTATGCCAGAGATTTTCTATGACTTGTTTGTCATATAGAAAAGAGATATCTAACCATTGCACCTGCCTATATTTGAGGTTAGAAAAGTTAATCAGGAGCAACTATTTGGTGGATAATCTAAGACCAAAAAGAAAAGTGTAATTTAGCAAAAATATTTCTCTTGGCAAACAAAAAGGTATATCACATAACATGTCACAAGCCTGCATCATAACACTTTCAAAAATTCCAAATGAAAATTCAAAACTATTCAAACAATAAAAAAATAAAGAACTGGGTCATAATGCATCATTCTAAAATACAGTTATGCCACAACAGGATAACCTTTGCCAAGGCAAAGGCAAATCCAATCATTTAAATGTTCGCCTTTGTGTCTATGCACACATGTGCACACACGCATGTGTAGAGAGAGAGATTCTTATGTGTTCCTTTTGAGAAGCTGCATGCAAGTGTAATAAGAGTTCAGGATCAAGCAACCTACTAACTATGAAAAAAATGACACTTAGCAGAACTTCTGGAGCGCTGATAAGAATTTTAAAAAATCATCAATTTGGATTGGATCATAATACTAACCGAACAAATGCTGACAATATTGGCCTGTGCTTTCAGAGTTTCAATATCACGCTCCAACTGCTGCTTCCAGTCCAATAGCAAGGCTTCATCCTTCCAGGATTACAAGAAATATAAGATACAATACTTTAGGAGAAAAAAGATTTCAAGCAGCAATGTTATTATAAACAGAATACTAGCTCAACACCTGAGGTAATTGTATAGTCACTTTGTTGGGGAACAGCCGTGCTAGCTGCTTCATTGTTTTTGGAGTTTCCTTACTTCTATCATGCAATCGACTGAAATTGTCCTGAAGTTGAAGAAAGAACCGCAAATTTATGTAGGGGTTTCCAAGAGCGAAAAGAACCAGCAAAAAAGAATCTAAATATAAAATAAGAACAAAAGTATTCCTATTCAAGACCGATAACTGCAGATAAATTTTGAATTTAAACACCAATAAAATGGCTACTATTATTGAAGTAAATGTTATTACTAATTGATATAAGCTGAAATGACAGCATAAAAATAAGAAAATCTCCCAAAAAAAAAAAGAAAAAGAGTAGTGACAATAATTTAACTACACAAAACTTCACCCCTCAGCCACAGCAGATTTGATAAAAATGAGAAGTCCAAAAGATCTTAAAACAGTAGGAATTTTAATAGAGAGGAAAGGAAAACCAAACCTATATAGGTATTATCTCAAATCAATGGCAACATGCAAGGTAAATGGACACAATAGAACATCACCTCAAATAAATATATCCTAATTTCAGAATGTCTTACCCATTATTAGTTAAGAAATACCTATCCCCAGCTAAAGCTAGCACAGAACATCCGCTAGAATTATATTTCAGCAATAATGTTGTCAACCATATAATTGTAGAAGTGTACAAAATAAATACTATCAAATGATTCAAAAATGCCAGAGTTGTGGTCAATTCAGATCATTTAAACATCATGTATTAGCTCAGTGACATCCTTAAAAAGATTGAACTCCTATTGCCAAGTTTGACAGTCAGCAAACTGCAATTTAAACAGTGAAAATCTGAAAATGTTCCGACAAATTTTGAACTTTTAAGGATAAAGAAACAAAATAAAACAGGTCAAAGCTAACAGAGTTGAAACAAAATTGTTAAAGAAAGGCATTGTGACTGTTGAAGCATTTGCAATTTGATTTTCAGGGGTGAGAAGGCCAGTGACAACAGATATGAAGAGAATGAGAATTAGAATGGGCAAGAGGAAGAGTACAGGGCCAAATCACAAGAGAATTACAGAGAGATGATAAATAGCTGAGTAACAAGGATGTGAGCAACAGAATTCCCATTATATGGGAGGAAGAAATATGTTAACAGCTGACCATCAAAAAAAAATGATAAGAGAATATTGCAATGAGACATATCGATTGCTTGCATATGAATGGTATCATCTTTGAAATGCTCCCACAGTCATTTCACTTAAGGAGGTTAGAAAAAAAAATTAAAATTAAAATCAGATGACACATTAGATCAGAACCAGATCACATATATATATATAAACTTCTATTTTATTACGTATATTTTTCAGACATGCATTTCATTTCTATATTTTCCTTAATACACAACATTTTTAAATGATAATTTATAAATAACAACAAAATCCGTTATTGAATGATAGACAGACTTAATAAAATACTTCACAACATTGCTTTGATTAAAAGTTTATGTTTAATATAACAAGCTAAGGATCTTGGTTAGGAGTTTTACAAGTGCACACGCATGTATATTAATCAAGCATATATAAAAGCCATAGTAAAATCTCACAATTTAGAATCCAACTTCAAGATTTCATTTTATGGGAATATATATTGATGCTAGTTAAACAAGCAACTTTGACAACCTTATCCTATAAAAATATATTCAGGAAAGCTTCCAAACATCAGACAGTCTTTATATAGACCAAGATTCAACCAAAAAGTATTCAACACGGTACTATTGCAAGCCATTTCAATGCTACTGCCTTATGAAGAATCAGAAGTCTTGAAACTTCATAGCAGAAGTATCAAAGCATGGGGAGGTTGGAAGATTTGACAACATATGCAAACAAATTTTTTCTTACTCAATTCGACTAACTCGTGCACCAAAATGACATGTGCAATTTCTAGTTAATTGAAGCAGATCTAAGGTTGCCAACTACCAAAAAAAAAAAAAAAGCACTGACTTCGGACAATTACTGAATTGTGATGCAGTACGCAAACAGTCACCTACTTATTAGCATGCAGACACAACAAAATTTACCAATAAATATAAAACCAAAAAAAAAACTATTAAATAACAGTTTACTAGCATAGCAGCAAGTCCAAGGCCATACTACAAAATGGAATTCCTTAACATGGGGAATAATTAAGAAAAACTACTATTTCAATATTTAGCATACCGGAAAAGCAAGATCAAGCAGAGCAGTATGGTTGCTTCCAAACTTCGTAAATAAAAGGCCACCAGGTTGGGACTGAAAAATATAAAAAGTCAGCAACAGAGTCAGTTTGTTAAATTATTGGCACACCTTGGGGTTGGCGGAGAGAGAGAGATGGATAAAACAACAGTACATCCATCAACTGCTTACCTTCTCCTTACGATTATCCATCTGCATATGTGACCCAATTACAACAACTTTGTCAGGTAAACTTTCAAGTTTACTTCTTAAGGCAGTGTATGCATCTTGATTCCCTGCCATAGATTTTTCTATGTCTTTCATGAACAATATCAAGGGCCCATGTTTACTTTCATTGAGAGCAACCTACAAACAAAACATAATTCAACACAGCATTTGAAATTATGTAAAGGAAACAGCAGGCGAACAGAAACAACAAGTACCTCAAAGAGTTCATTAATAGCAAGCCTGTCCATATCTTCACTTCCAGGACCATCCAAGCGAAGTGAATTAGCTGAAGTATGAAGATACAATTGCAATATTATATGTCAGAATACTGCATTAAAAACCATTTTCTAACAACTGGATGACAGAAAAGCAGATTGTTTAAGATGATCACCAGCACAGAAGAAACCATGGTCTTCTTCACAGAGACCCCCCAGGTCAGTGCCTTCTGGGATAGATCTATCAAATCTAACCCCAATCTTTGAGGATCCATTTTCTTCAAATGGAAGGACTACCTTGCCTCGAAAACCAACTGATGGTCCCCTTTTAGTAGAAAAATAAATGGAAAAATTAAAACCAAAAAATATATATTATAATTTTCTAAAAATTTATGTTTTTTGCATTAGTTTATTGTCTAAAAGAGCAGTCAAGTTGCCATAAATCCTGTCATCTAATTGAAAATAGTACAGAAACTTGTGCAGACACCACATGAAATTATTTATGCTAGAGCACCAGGCAGAGCATCAGCATGCCCATTAAATTACCAAAGCAACCAGATATTATATTAAAAAAAAAAAATCAGAGAGAGTGATGAGTACTTTAGAGGATGTTGTAGAGGAGGTAGCCCCACATACTTCACTCTATCACCTGCAAGATTATAAATGAAGCCACCCATTTAAGGCATTTGCTACATAAAGGTTAGGTACACCAACACAGAAATAAAACAGTGCATGTGTGCATACATTCAGCTTTTATGATGTTGCACATACCTGTTTTAAATGTATAAGATTTGGATGATGCAGTAGAAGTTTCCTGCTTTGGCAAACCCTGAGAGCTTACTGCTGAGCCCCCAGTAATATCGGCCTCAACACTAGAAGTTGGTTTCTTGTGATGTAATGCAGCCTGCACAGCTCGTTTGGCAAAAACAGATGCTCTTTCAGACTTGCAGCTTTCTTTTGCAGATTCAGCTTCTTTGGGTACTGATCCCTAAAATTATTTGAAAGCAGGATAAGAAGATAATAACACATCTGTTCAAGAAAGATCAATGTGACCAAAATAAGGCTGCAAACTTTAGAGCATTAAACTACTAAACAGATTTACAGACAGAACAAATTAATAGAATTGCAGACTTCAGAAAAGCTTACACCAGGCAAAAGAAGAGAATCAATGACAAGCAATCTAGCATCAATGTCTTTGGCAAGTGCCTTCACAAGAGTTTCCTGGTATATTTCTGATCCTGCAAAAGAAAATTACCTGTGATGATAAGAAATTCATTGATACAAACAAAGACAAAAAAAATAAAGATCATGTGGATGTTCGGAGCTATATCAATAAATAGATAGGAAACTACCTGCAGGACCAGACAATAATATACGTGGTGACACAGTTGGAAGATCAAAGGAGAACTTTGGGACTCTTTTATCACATTTTAAATGAATGAACACAGCACCCATCAAAACTTTCTTGGTTGTATCACTGCGAGAAAACTCAATGTCATAAACAAAAATACTCATGATTAAAAGATTGAGGGGAAAAACAAAGTACAAGGAATTTACTTGACCTTGGTGTCCAAAGCACAACTTATAACGGAGATGTATAAAATGTGGTGAATTAGATACCGAGTGCATGGATAAAAAGGGCAAGTGCAACAAATCAACACTTAAAGAAAAGACTGCACCTTAGATAATATGGAAAACTGTCAAACGAAACATCAATGCTTTCAGGATTCAGAATTCCTTGTTGTAAACTATCTTTGTATGCTTGTCGTTTGGTTGAAATCATAACTGTCGGAGGATCTAGATCCTTAAGAATTTCTCTTAATTCTCTTTGAGAATCTAATATTTTGGAAAGGCTACTATTTAAATCAAATTCAGATGAACCTGCAAGTATCCGAATGAGTGGCCTTAATTCATATGATAATCCAGCATTCTTTTTGTTTACTATGTCTGCAGAAGCATCGAGACCTAGACTTTCAAGATTTGGGTCTTGACTGGCTGCATTTGAGGACGGAACAATAGTTTTGTCCCTTGAAGAAGTGCATGCCAACTCACTGTTACTTGTGCTATCCTTCATCTCAACTTCTGGAATCCAATCATCAGGAGCTCCACAGGCAGAAGGTACAGCGGAAATCTCAGTATTTTGCTGGATATCATCACCAACTTTGCCAGGTGGTGGTAGAAGAGACAAATCTTTTTGAAAATCAGATAAAGAAGCTAATATTGATGCTCCGGCAAAAGCTGAATGATCCCCAGATCTTGCCTCAATCTGAATCCCTTTTAGTGAAGCACCTTGGGCTTCTACGATATTTACTGAAGGTACGCCAGGTGCGCTGATGCTATCATTAGTAAGTTGCTGAAAAATCTAATATTACCATTAAGGAATTCATTTACCTTAAGAGGAGGTCATTGACATTTAAGTCAGATTAAAGCAATCATTCATAATCAACAATGCATAAATGTGACCTGAGTTTATCTCTACTTCTTAATTTTTTCATATATTTTAGATTTACTACATAAAGCACCACTCATCAAGATACTTCTCCAATCCTTTCTTCCACAATGACCAAAAAAACTCAAAAGAAATGCTGAAGACTACAATGGAAACACAGAGAAAAGGATACATAAGCATGCTTTCCAGAAGAACCAAAAACCACTTCATCGCCTCCATTTATGACTATCATGCCAGGTTTTGTTAATGTTTTGCTATTAACTTGGACAGCTCCCTTACCCCCAGTCACTTCCAGTAAGGTTCCTCCATTCTACACCAGACAGATTATAATGAATTTACCACCAAAAAATGGATAGTATAATAATAAATGTAATGCAAACAATTATGGAAGTAATTTATTTAGTATACACACAAGAACCTCATAGTAATAAATAGTTGCAAAGAGATTACCTCTAACTGTTTGAGTTTACACAAAATGCCACTACAGGAAGGATCATTTAGCACTAAATCGCATGTACGGTTTTGACCAACAGTGAAAAGATTGCCACGAATTTCTTTGTGAGGATACTGGAAAGAAAGAAACACAAAACCATCAGAAATGTATCAGTAATTTCTCTCCAAAAACAATCAAATATCAGATTCATCTCCAAATCTGCATCTCAAAAGACAAAAAAAACCTACAAAAATAGCCACATTTGTCCCAGCTCATAGGCACAAATTCTAGAACCAAAAAAAAAAAAAGGGAGAAAACTCGAGGTCATTATCAGCAAAGAAAAAAATTAAGATACTATTTCCCGGCATGCAAAAAGGTCATTTCTTGTAGGCTAGCAGCACAAAAGATAACCAGCAAATTTCGAGGCGAAACAAATATAAACGACCTATTCATTTCATTTACAGCGAGACCTTCAGTCATTAAAAAAAAATCTCTCTCCTTTCAGACAAGTAAACTGAATACATTAGCATAAGAATGCAAAGGGCACCACTCATGTGCACTAGGAGTATACATAATATGATAATAGCATTTCCAGTTCAAGGGAATGAACCATAGATTACATAAAGTAACTCGGGATTGTGCAACATTTATTCTCAATAAATATAACAACATAACGTCAACCTTCCTAAAAGGAGAAATAAACCACATAACTGATGAATCACTAACCTTACTGAATAAAGAGATCAAATGAAAAACTGAAATAAGGAAACCTACATCCATTCCTCTCATTAGAACCTCATCATCCAATCATCCTAAGTAACAATAAATTGACAGGTTTAAGCCCCTCACTATCATGAAGCCTCAAAAGGCAAGCTTCAATCAAACCTCCAAGGCTCCTACCAATTACTGAAACAACTACTGTTTCAGACATTAAAAAAGGCCTCACTTTACAGCACTTAAATGCCTCATAAAACAAACTTCAAGCAACCTCCAAGCCACTCTCCAAACTGCAACAATATCATGTCTCAAGCAAGGCAGGCACTCTTAACCTGCACGAAATGTCATGCCCAATCCCGAAGAGAAGCAGCCAATTTGCAAAAAGGATTCTTTGTAAAGACTAAAGAGAAAGATGTCTAACCATCTTATCTAGTATTATCAATTCCTACTCTCATAAATTCCAAAGGTTAAAACAGCCAATGGACGAATAGGGGAACATGTGAAACATTGTTTTTGAAAATACTGGGGAACAGCCATATAAAGTCTTACATACAAGTGAAATACCAATCCAGCATTACTAACTTCCACATGCATAACAAACTTGTAGAGAGATGTCTCATCATTGCCTCAAGCAACCTTCCTCCACCTAAACTTTCTTCCAAAATGTAGTGCAAGAAAGAAAATCTAACAACAAATATCAAGACCAAATCCACTTCTCGAGGTATCTACCCAACTAACTCACGTGGACAGACTTAACTAGCCTATGAAGAGAATCATAGCAGTGGCAAACCAGATGAAGACCCAAATGAGAAGCTAACTGCCAATAAAATTGAAAAGGAAAAAACGCAATATCTGACATGGAAAACAAACATCCAAAAGAAAATCAACTTATGCAAACTGCTACTATAAATATTAGAAAAAAAAATACAGATTTCACCATATCTCATTTCATTTATCATGCATATCTCATTTCATTTATCATGGCCGACGGCCCTACACTTAAACCTCATTCTTAATTTTACAATCTCTCCGCATTTCTACAAACAGAGAGGGGAGCAGGATGAACGGAGGAAAAAACAGAATTTAGAGTAAAACCCACCCACCTGGTTGGACTGAGAAAGCAGCTTGGCCCATGCAACCTTGTCGCTCGGTTTTGGGGACTTTACCGGCGCTGATTTTGTCGGGCCAGTTTTCGTTGCCCGTTTCTTTGCCCGATTCAGCACCATGCCGACAGCCTTTGATATATCACCGCTCAAGGTAGTTTCACCTAAAACCCATCGCCAATTAAGCGAAAATCCCAAATCAAAAAGGCCCGAGAAACCCAACACAACCAACATTTTAAACCCGTAAAAAAAATACATGCATACAGGAATCAGGGGAAAATCGAACCTAAAAGCTGCGGAGTCAGCAAGACCCCGCCTTCAGCATCGGGAGATTTCTCCGCATCAGCAGAGGCAAGCTTTGAGGCGACTATCACCTTCGGATCAGAGGATTGCAGCTCAGGGTCTCGAAGTACAGACCCAGATTCCTTAGCCGGACTCAGAGTTTCTACCGGCACCGCCACATCCGCATCGTTGGTCGATGATGAAGCCTCCGCAGCCGCCACAGCAGCCTAGAGTTACAAAAACATCAAATCACACACAACAGCACCGAAACACCCACGTATAAAACAAAAAAAACAAAACAAAAACAGACGCTGACCTTAGATCTTTTGGATGAAGGAGAAGTTGGAGAGGAGGGGAGAGGACGCTTAGAGGAAGAGCTTCGCCTGGTTTCAACCATCGTGTCGCCGTGCGGTGATGATGCTAACGACGGCTGCGCTCTCTCTGATCCAACAAATGGTTTCAACGATTGGATTGGATTGTATCGTTGAGAATAAGAGCGAGACAGACAGATTGAGAAAGAAGGAGGAAAAGGGCAAAATGATTGCTGGTGATCAGTTAGCATTTATAAAGAATTTGGATTTTATATTTCTATTTATCATATTAATTTAATTGTAAAGACAAATAAAAATAAATAAAATAGAGAGAAAGTTATCAGGGAAGGCGGTGGTGGCCCCGTGGGTGTTGCCGATAGAGAAGAGACTGTTTTGGTTGGGTGAAATCTATATGAATGCTGTGGATATGGGAAATGTTTTTTAAAAAAATAATAATATGTGCACATTTCAGTACTTTTTTATTTTTAAGTTTTGGAATATATTTCAGAATAAAAAAAATACTGTATAAAAAATTTTAAAAATTAGTCAATTAAATTAAAAATTTTAAATTTATTTTTAAAATACTTATAACATTTCTTATATTTTTTTTTGTATTATTATTTTTGTGAGCGTTATTTTTGCTTTGCAATTTTTTTTTTAGATTTTATTATTGACAGGTGAGGAAGATTTAGTTGGGGTTTTAATTTTTCAAAAAAAAAAATTTACGTGGAAACTAATTTTTATATTAGACAACAAATAATTTAATAAACATGTTGCCTAATTTTTTATATTGCCACTGCTTCATCATTTTTTTTATTCAACCATTCATTAATTTAGATTAGTAATGAATAAATTTATTTAAAAATAGAGCATTATTTTATAAATTTTAAAGGCACTATATAAATATAATTTGAACTCGAATTCTTTAATTAAGTAAAAAATGATATTCTATCATTTCATCCCACTGATTAAAAAAATGTTAATAATGATTATATTTTTACATAAATTAAATAATTTTATTTAATATACTTATAATTATTCAATAGTAAATTTAGTTAATAGCTTAATTAGAGATATATTTGATTTTTTTCTATTATGAAGCACAAAAGATCGCTGATTATACAACGAATAATATTTATTTTTTTAACATATATTATAAATGTATTAAATTTTCATTAATATTAGTGAATGGTAGACATGAAATTCAAATTCAAGACTTTATACAATTCTCGTAAAATGATAACATTAATCAAACTACTTCTTAATTGACCTAGATATATTTGAAATTTTAGATAGCAATAATTCATATTTATTCATAACAAATAACATCAAATAAATGATAAATTTAGTTTAACTCATTCATTATTAAAAAAAAAAAAATCATTGACAGTTAGACCGGATGAGTACTCAAATAAATCCACTAATTTTTGTTTTACGTTAATTGAATAAATCATAGATTTGATTAAACTCATTTGTTATCTAATAAATTACTTTTGAATTAAGTTTTATGCTTTTTTTCAAAATTATTCTATTTTAAAATAAAACTTTAATATGAAATAAATTTATTTTTGATCTTATCACATTTATCATCGGCCAATTAATTATAATCACACGCTGATATTAATCCTGCTTATATCTAGTAGGACCTCAAACGTGTAAAAATAGTTTTAAAATAACTGTATATCTTATATTCGAGCGGAAAATTTCTGATTAATTTGAAAAAATGCATTTATTAATAAAGTAATTTGCATTTTGTGTGGTTAAATAATATTTATTCAAAATTTTAGAAAATATTAGCCATATAATACAGTTGAGATTTCCACCAAATCTCAAACTGAGCAAATAGAATCCCAGTAGATGTTTTAGGATTCTCCAAATCCTTTTAGGCAAATGGAAAAGTGAATTATGAGAAATAAACACAACCAAAAAAGTATATAAGGACATGTTTGTCTTGATAATGAAATTCAAATCTAATGATAACAAATCTCATATTTTATATTTTAAGAATTTATAATAAATTACTCTAATTAATTTAGAATATACTGTATAGAATCTCCAACAACAACAAAACATTTCGGATTAATTTCACCGATATTTATTATATTTTTTTGTAATTTGTAAAAAATAAATTTTTAATATTTTTTTATAAAAATTAATAAATTTTTTTTTTTTTTATAAAAATCATTTATAACAATTTTTCCACCGAAATCAATGTTGACATATAACGTCATGTTATCATCCACGTAGATATTACATCAGTAAATTTAAAAAATTGTAGTGTCATGTCGTTGATCATTTTAGCAATTCGTTGAGATAATTGCTGAAATTAATTTTTACAAGAAAAAAATGTATTTTTTACATAAATTATTGAAAATATAATGATTTTTGATGAAATTACTCCAAATATTCTATTAAGAATTTTAACGTGATTAATTACCTAAAATTTGATATTTCTAATTAAATTATAAAAATTTCGTGTTAAATAATTTATAATTTCAGGATGTTTATATAATTATGTGTCTATTTGATTAAGCCGTTTAGATGATGATGTGTCTATTTGATTTAAATTTTACGATCAGCTTTTAGCGTTTTAACAAAAATAATAATAATAATTAATTATGTGTTTGGTAAGTTCAACATTTAGCAGTCAAACAGTCAAAAAAGTTGAATTAAGTGTTAATTAAATAAAACCAAGATCTACTTTTAAATTTTGTATTAGAGTTTGGGGTTGGAGAAATAAGTTATGTTGAATTTTAATATAGAGATTTTGGATAATTTATAAATTTATCTAAAATTTATTGTTTAACAAGTAAAAATTTATAAATTTTTGAAAAATATTTAATTCGCTCAAATGTTTTATTTTTTAATTATTTGATTTTACATTTTTTAGACAGAAAAATAAAAAATTCATCATTTTTTTTTATAAATGATAAATTGTTGTCAAATTTTTTTATATTTTCTAAATTAATAATATTCCAAAACTCATTGATCATAAAAAAATAAAAATCAATTTTCTTTTAATTTATTATTATTATATAGTCTTAATGTGCATTAAATTATTAATAAAAATAGTTTTTAGTTTATAAAAATATAATTATATATTATAATGTATAATAATTTTTCATTTTAAGATGAAAGGATGTGCTATGTTTGAATTAAGGGATTTTAAATAAGTGGCTTTGAACAATTCATGAATTTATTTCAAATTTATTTTTTTGCTACTTAAAACATATTAGAATTCATGGATTTAAAAAATTTCTCATCAATAAATTTCCCACCTCCGAGGTGAGAAAATTTAAAATCTACGGATTTTTATCAATAATAAATTATTGCTAAATTTTTTTATTTAAATATTGTTCATAATAAATTAATAATATTAAAAAACTATCATTCATCGTAAAAAATTAAAAATAATTTTTTTAATTTCAATTAATTATTTTATTATTATTTTGCATATTATAGAATTAATATATATTAAATTATTAATAAAAAAAATATTTATTAGAAATATAATTAAACATTATAACATATGATAACTTTTTTTTATTTTTCAATTTTTGAAATAACTAATTTTTTAAATTTTAAATGTATAATGGAATTGATTATATATGCTTAATTAATAAAAAAATTATCAATATTTAATAAAAATGGTAAAATTGAAAATTAATTGTTAAATTCATTGATTGTGGTATTTGAACCAAACATAAATATAAAAATAATTATATTTACAATACATAAATTTTATAATTAAATCAAACGATAAATTTTTTAAAATTCATAAATTTTAAAATCTTTCATTCTAAACGGTGCCATAACATGCAAAATGTTGACAGTTAACTAACAGTATGTTTGGTTCAGGTATTGATTAAGCCATAGAATTCATATTAACGATATGATTAGCTAAGTCGTGATTAGTTAAATTAACTCTTGTTTAATATAAATATTTTAATCCTGATATTAATTAATCCAAATTTTTAATTTCATATTTGGCATGCATGTTTAAGTAATTGGATAAATTAGTGAAATAATTAAATTACTTAAATATTATTTGTTTTATATTTAAAAACTACTGTTCCAAAATTGCTTTGTGTTCTAAATATTGTTTAGCTTTATAGGATTCTCGATTCAATTTTGAGGATAATCATATTTTGTTTGAGAATATAACTGATGAATAATTTAAAATATTGTGTTACGTTTTGATTATTAGAAGAACTCAACAAATTGCTTTCAAAATTTGTATATTTTGGTTTTTATTTTATATTTTTTAAATACATATTTGTTATTAATTTTCATTTAATATTTGTTATTAACAATTGCCTCGTTTAACTTAGGAATTCATTTGGTGAATTATTTGGAATCTTTTTTCAGTTATTAACAATTGCAAAATATTGCTCCTATAACAAACACTCGAATTCCTATAAATTAACTAAATTGATTAAGGTTAGTTTAGGGTTTACAATATTATAAATATAGGGATTAGTAATTCCACTATATAAAGATTATGGAATAAGTGGATTTTAAATTTTTAATTAATTCTTGTTATACGAGATAGCTAAGTCCATAAAATTATTAAGCCAAACTATATTTTGTGAACCAAATAAGAGATTAACCATTAATCATATGGCTTATTTAAGCAATCTATTATACTAAATAGTATATAAAGATATGCATTACTATTAATTTTATTTTTCTTATTTTCTATTATTTTAAAATAATTAATTTTATTTTTTAATTTTTAAACATGTGATGAAATTGATTGTATATATTTTATTAATAATAAAATTTTCAATATTCAATAAAGGTTAAAATTATAAATTAATAATTAAATTTATGAATTATCATTATTAAACCAAATATGAGTATACGATAAATTATATCATCACTCTATAGATTTTACATTCAAACAAAATAATATAATTATTAGAATTAATAAATATAAAACTAATAACTTTTATAAAATTTATATAATTTAAAATCTCTTAATGCCACAGGTAACTTACATAATTGGGATGTATGTGGACGTGGACGTGGGGTTTTTATTAAATGTTAGTAATTAATTGTGAACGGAGAAAACTTAAAAAATGGGATGGCTAAGCGATTAGGAAACACGAGAGTCGGTTGTCAGGTGAAAGCTGTACATTCATACCCTGCCTGCGTTGATTGCCCCATTTTCTTCATTTCTCACTTACCCATACTTCTCCTTTTCAACGGCAAACTGACATTTATTCGTTTGTTTTCTTTCATCTTTTCATTTGGATTTTTCTTTCCACTTGTTTACCTGCGGCAAATTTTTTATATAAAAAAAAAAAGTAAAAAATTCATTTTTTTAAAAAATCAGAAAAAATTTTAATTATAAATCGGTTTGGTAAAATTAGTTGATAATTTAGGTACAAACTGATAATCTTATTATAGCTTATAATCGACTAGTTGCAAACTTAGCAATTGATAATCTAGCCCGTATTTAATAAAACTAGCTGAAAATTATAAAATGATATATGTATATATAAAAGATATTTCAACCTAAAACAATAAACAATATCAACTCAAAATAATAAAATAATTGCATTTTTCAATATCAAAAATTAAAAATCCAAATTCATATATTTGTAATATGATTTTTTATTATTAAATAAGAGAGAAAAAATAAGAAAAAGTTGAAAATATGTACATTTTTTATGTGAGGGATAAAACATTATCATTTTAAAAAAAATAAAGGTATAATAGAAAAAAATAATATTATAGTTAACTATATTAGTTTTTGAATTGAGTAAAAATGAATTTTTTTTAAATTATAATTTAGCTTTTTTTAAATAATTTACTTTACTAAACAAAAATTATTAATTAAAACAATTTAAAATTCCGATCAAACTATATTATAATATAAATTATAGTTACTAAACAGATATCATTATGTAATATTGAAACAGCACTTACGGGTGGTGCCAAGAAATTTGTCACTCAGAGAAAAAATCAGTGCCTCATTCATGAGCTAATCAGCGTTGCTGAATTCAAATATAATAAGAGAATGAAGCATGCATTTTATATTATTAAATTGTTATACTTCTGTCCAGATGTTTTTTAAATAAAACAAGAATTAAAAAAAAAAAGTATAAAACACATAACAATTGAAGGACAAAAATTTGAAAACAACGTGTTCATTAATCAATTAATACAAAAATGAAGAATTATCTCCTTAATTTTTTTAAAATATACATAAAAATTTTACTATTTTTAATATTTATTTTTGTAAAAAGAAAATAAATTTATTCTCTCACTGCTGATCACATTATTAATTACGGAATTCACTTTCGCTGCATATAAACAGTTAGATATTCTAGATTATGATAAAGATGAACGTCAATTATACTTTTTATTTTTATATACTATTTGGAGAGGAAAAATAAATTTTAGATTAAAAAGAAAAATATTTTTTAAAATTCTTTGTATTCATTAATTATCTATTTGTGATTAGTGATGGCGGTTGGCTATCACTGAAATTATTTTCATTTACTTTATGTATTTTTAAATAAATATCGTTTAAAATTTTTATTTTTTTTAATATTTAACATTTTACAATTATCTATATTAATTATTTTTATCTGTTATATCTTTATTTAGCAATTGAAAAAATATATTATAATAAGGAGTGGCGAATATTTAATTAAAAATAGTATAGAATTTATATTTATATATTAAACATATTCTTTAATTGTTGTAAATTGCATAAATAAACTAGTTACTGATACGCTGTCACACGCATGTACTGAAGTTTGGGGACTCTTTTTTTTTCTATATATATAATTAATGCATGGAATAATCAGCGGAACATATCCAACAGTGGCAATCAATACAATGTATTTAAAAAATTGGAAAAAATGGTTTGACCAAAAAAAGTCACGAACGTAAGGTTGACGAAGACACCTAATAAATCCCATTCTAATTACTAATTGCATTATTCTTATATTTTTTTTAGAGAAATTCTGTTGTGCATCCGGTATAATTTACATTGAGTGCCTTAAAATTATTGGATTATAAATTTTTAATTTTATCCGTTGATAATGAATGGTTGAGATTAAAAATTGATGATTCAATAGTCCTAAAATATCAAATGTAATTTACACACCACATAAGTCTTCATTTTTTTTATTATAAATTACGAATGCATAGAATATTTGTTTAAATTCTTTGTATTCATTAATTATCTATTTGTGATTAGTGACGGCGGTTGGCTATCACTGAAATTATTATGTATTTTTAAATAAATATCGTTTAAAATTTTTATTTTTTTAATATTTAACGTTTTACAATTATCTATATTAATCATTTTTATCTGTTCTATCTTTATTTAGCAATTGAAAAAATATATTATAATAATGAGTGGCGAATATTTAATTAAGGATAATATAGAATTTATATTTAGAATTTATATTTATATATTAAACATATTCATTCTTTAATTATTGTAAATTGCATAAATAAACTAGTTACTGATAAGCTCAATCACATGCATGTATTGAAGTTTGGGGACTCTTTTTTTTTTCTATATATTACTCATAATTAATGCATGGAATAATCAGTGGGTCATATCCAACAGTGGCAATCAATATAATGTAATTAAAAACTTGGAAAAAATGGTTTGACCAAAAAAAAAGTCACGAATGTAAGGTTGACGAAAACACCTAATAAATCCCATTCTAATTACTAATTGCATTATTCTTATATTTTTTTTATTATAAATTTTTTTTTCTATATTTATAAATTCGAGAACCCTTTTTATAAATTATTAATTTTAACAGATAAATTCCGAGATTTATTTTTGAAATTTCCTACTGTAAAAATAATTTGATCATTTTATATTTGCATGAAAATAATACTCCAATTTTTTTTTTTTTGGTTATATTCCCATTTTTGAAATGGAATATTTTCCATTATAAAAAAGATACTATATTTATGTTTTTTCACAAAATCTTTTTTTTTTTTAATTTACAAAATTTAGTAAGCGAATTCAATTGGAAATTGGGGCCTCCTCCAATCAATGTCTCAAATACAAATGGGTTTTTTCCATTTTCTTTGAGCCCAGAGGAATTTCATCCTTTCTTGCCTAGGCCTTCCGTTTCTTTTAGACTTACAGGCTTTGACTTAATGACCCTATGGTCTGAAATTGCCTTTGTTTTTTTTTTTTTTTTTTATACTAAAAAATAGTAGAATCGAATCAAATTGGAAAATTTAACAATTCATTTTGATTTTTCCATTATAATTCGGTTTTAATTATTTAGCCATACATACAACTTCTGAACTTGGCCCTGGCTTCCTCTAAAACTATTTGAATTGGTTGGACTAGAGAATGACGATAAATTTATATACAAATTAGTAGTACTTGAGATGAGGAGCAGCAGCGGCAAATTCTGGCCAACCATTTCAGATGAGGAGATAGAGTAAGTAAATGGAAACACGTACCCTACAAAAATCCGCATATGCAAACAAACACAAAATCTAATCCCTAAACTTATCCTTCAAAATCAAATGCAACCCAACACTAAGACCATTCCCTGCTACGCATTTATACAAACACGTTCCGAGCATGAAGATATTTCCAGCTGTGCGATAAAATCTACAAAACCCTAATCGCGGTATCCTTAAAGAGATAGGCCCAACAAAAGGCCCAAGAAACGGCCCATCTCAACTAAACCATGCAGTGAGGAGGACGCATTAGTTTTAGATTAAAGAGTCCTTGAAGATACAGACACTTACCTTATCCTCCGCTTTCGCTGTTTCTCCTTCACTATCTGGAGCTCTCTCTTCACAAACCCCGTCCACTTACCATCCTTCCAAAAATTATATCTAAAACCCTAAAAAATCTCCGCTGCATCCTATTCTATTCGCTTCTTTCTCTTCTCGACGCTATGGAATCCAAGGCTGCTGCACCCGAAACGGCGTCGCCTCTGTCTAACTCATCAGGTTCTCCTTCATCATCTTCCTTTTCTTCTTCCTCGTTTTCTCCGCCTTCTTCACATTATCCTGTTATTGATAATTCTGTTAAGAATAATGATAATGTTAGTAATGCTAATACCGCTAATAGTGCGAGTAGCGATGGAGGTTTTGTGAGTGGTGAAGAGGAGTTTGAAGTGGAGGCGGAGAGGCCGGTTGTGGAAACACCACCAAAACCTAGTCCCGGTTTCACTTTTCTTGACCCTGTGGAATTTCCACCGCTGAAAAGAGCACAGGCGGTGTTGAAAGTATCGCCAAATCAAGACGATGAAAAATATGGCAGAGAAACAAATTTTGGGGATTCGGAGGAGGGTGGATTGGCTAGGGATGAGGATGAGGGTTCGAAGATGAATTCGGCTGAGGGTTTGGTGGAGAAAAATGAAATTGAGGTTGGGAATTTTGAGGGAAAGGTGGAAGTGAGCGAGGGTGTGAGCATGAATTCCGCTGTGGTGGAAACTGGCAGAGAGGATATGGAAGGGAGTCAATTGGAGGAGAAAGAAACTGAGGTTTATGGAGGCAAGAAGGTTGAAGAGAGAAAAATTTTGGGCAGTGGAAATGAAAAAGTAGATACTGGAACTTTAGAATTAGGGGATAATAAGATGGTGGAAACTGATGGTGTGAATTATACTGGCAAAGGAGACTCAGTTTTGGAGACTCTGCCCGTTGATTTATCAGGAGCAGTGGCTGTCGTTGGAGGTGTGGAGGAAATTAAGGATTCTGTAGTTAAGGGTACGGAGGCTCCAGTAGATGCTGGCGTGCCTCTAGATAATGGTTTTAGTAGGCTTAGAAGTGATGTGGAAGAAGAAACTATTGTGAATACTGAATCTGAAAAAAATGTTGAAGTTGTAACTGGTTCAAAGACAGATTTTCTGGAAGTTGGGTGTAATGGAAGCAAATCCGTTGATTCTGGTTTGGTAGAGGTTGAAAATTCAGTTACTAGGGATGTTGCACTCACTGAAGATACACCGGATATCTCAGAAATTAGCGTAGAGAAAGCTGAAATGATAGGTGCTACTAATGATATGCAGAATTTAGAAAAGGAAGTGGAGCTGGAGGCTGATGAAGGAATTAAACAGATTGGGCCTGTTGCAGGGGCAGCAACTGATGGATTGGATGTTGTGTTGAACGATCAAGCAGATGCAGGAGATAGAGATGGTGCTTTGGTCATTGATTCTAATGCAGGAATTGCACAAACCCGTGCTGCTCATGATTTAGAAGATGAAATTTCAGGGGATACACCTGACTCTGCTGAGCCAAGGGCTGTTTCTGAGGTGGAAGTTGAACTAGAAGCTGAAAATGAAAAAAACAATCATCTAGGTGAAGGTGAGAATGAGGGGTCATTTACAGATGGAGACAATGAAGATATAATTTTTGGAAGTTCAGAAGCTGCCAAACAATTCTTGGAAGAGTTGGAGCGAGGATCAGCTGTTGGTTCACACTCCGGAGCTGAGGGTTCCCATGATCATTCAGAGAGAATTGATGGTCAAATTGTGACAGACTCAGATGAAGAAGTTGACACTGATGAGGAAGGTGAGGGGAGGGAGCTGTTTGATTCTGCTGCCTTGGCAGCTTTGTTGAAAGCAGCTACTGGTGCTGGCTCAGAAGGTGACACTGTCACTGTTACTTCTCAAGATGGAGCAAGGCTCTTTTCTGTTGAGCGACCTGCAGGTCTGGGATCCTCACTTCGACCTGTAAAACCTGCTGCACGGCCAAGTCGGCCCAATCTTTTTACTTCTTCAAGTCTCACTACTGGAGGAGAGTCGGATAACAACCTGAATGAAGAAGATAAAAATAAACTGGAAAAGTTGCAGCAATTAAGGGTGAAACTTTTGAGGCTTGTTCACAGACTTGGCCATTCTCCAGAAGAATCTGTAGCAGCACAGGTTTTATACCGTTTGGCCCTTGTTGCTGGGAGGCAAAACAGTCAACAGTTCAGCCTTGATGCTGCGAAGAGTACAGCTCAGCAGCTTGAAGCGGAGGGGAAAGCTGATTTAAACTTTTCCTTAAACATACTGGTTCTTGGGAAAACAGGGGTGGGTAAAAGTGCTACAATAAACTCACTTTTTGGCGAGGAGAAGTCCTCAATCCATGCATTTGAACCTGCTACCAGTTCTGTTAGAGAAATAACTGGCATGGTAGATGGAATTAAGATCAGGGTAATTGACACTCCAGGCCTCAAGTCAGCTGGTTCGGAACAAGGGTTAAACCGAAAAGTTTTGTCTTCCATAAAGAAATTCATGAAGAAATGCCCCCCAGACATTGTCCTCTATGTTGACCGGCTTGACACTCAGACCAGGGATCTTAATGACCTGCCACTGTTGAGATCTATCACTAGTTCTCTTGGTTCTTCAATCTGGCGAAATGCTGTAGTTACTCTAACCCATGCTGCTTCAGCACCACCAGATGGACCTTCTGGTTTCCCTCTCAGTTATGAGGTGTTTGTTGCTCAACGTTCCCATGTTGTTCAGCAATCTATTGGTCAAGCTGTTGGTGATTTGCGATTAATGAATCCAAGTTTGATGAATCCTGTATCACTTGTAGAGAATCACCCCTCATGTCGCAAAAATAGAGAGGGACAAAAGGTGCTTCCTAATGGGCAAACTTGGAGACCTCAGTTACTGTTCCTGTGCTCTTCTATGAAGATTTTATCTGAAGCAAGTTCCCTCTCAAAACCTCAAGATCCATTTGACCACCGGAAGCTTTTTGGTTTCCGCTCTCGGTCACCTCCTCTCCCATACCTGTTGTCTTGGTTGTTGCAGTCCCGTTCACACCCTAAGCTCTCTAGTGAACAAGGGGGTGACAATGTTGATTCTGACATTGAATTGAATGAGTTGTCTGATTCTGATCAGGAAGATGAAGAGGATGAGTATGACCAGCTCCCTCCATTCAAGCCTCTCAGGAAAACTCAGCTTGCCAAACTTAGCAAGGAACAGAAGAAAGCATATTTGGAGGAGTATGATTATCGTGTGAAGCTTCTCCAGAGAAAGCAATGGAGAGAAGAGTTGAGGAGAATGAGAGATATGAAGAAGAAAGGAAACGTTGCTGCGGATGAATATGGTTACAATGGCGAAGATGTTGATCCAGAAAATGGTGCTCCAGCTGCTGTGCCAGTTCCGTTGCCTGATATGGTCCTGCCACCTTCATTTGATGGGGATAATCCAGCTTATAGGTTCCGGTTCTTGGAACCAATTTCTCAGTTTCTGGCAAGGCCAGTTCTCGATACCCATGGTTGGGACCATGATTGTGGGTATGATGGTGTCAACATTGAGCATAGTCTAGCTGTTGTTAATCGATTTCCAGCAGCAGTTGCTGTGCAACTAACAAAGGATAAGAAAGAGTTCAGCATCCATTTGGATTCTTCAGTTTCTGCAAAGCATGGGGAGAAGGGATCAAGTATGGCAGGGTTTGATATTCAAAATGTCGGAAAGCAACTTGCCTACATCCTAAGAGGTGAGACAAAATTCAAAAATTTCAAGGTGAACAAGACAGCTGCTGGGGTGTCTGTTACATTTTTGGGCCAAAATGTGGCTACTGGCTTCAAACTTGAAGATCAGATTGCACTTGGAAAGCGCCTTATGTTGGTTGGGAGCACTGGGACTGTCCGTTCACAAGGTGATTCAGCATATGGAGCAAATTTGGAAGTGCGGCTGAAAGATGCAGATTTTCCAATTGGGCAGGACCAATCCTCACTGGGTTTGTCTTTGGTGAAGTGGAGAGGAGACTTAGCATTGGGGGCAAACCTGCAGTCGCAGTTTTCGATTGGGCGAAGTTCTAAGATAGCAGTTCGTGCGGGATTAAACAACAAGATGAGTGGGCAAATTACGGTTCGAACAAGTAGCTCTGAACAGCTTCAGATTGCACTCATGGGTCTTCTTCCTATTGCTATGTCGATCTACAAAAGCATTCGGCCTGGGGTTAGTGAGAATTACTCACTCTACTAGATCCCATATCATTTTTTTTGCTCAGCCAATGTATTACACACTCATTCAGCGCCATAATTTAGATAATTCGTTTAAGTTTTCAATAATGTTGAATTTACTTCAATGCAGAACTTATTGCTCTTGTGAGGTCCGTGTTATGTTTGCATGATGAAATGTACCAAATATGAGATGGATTCAATAGGAAATCAAATAATTTCGTCATCTGTTCAGCGCTTTTGCTTTGTGTGAATATGGTGGTGAATTGTATTGGTGCACGATTGCTTGCATTACTTAATGTTGCATAATTTTGCCATTTCTGTCGGTAACCTTTAGCAACTTTTTCCTAGAAGACGCTAACTTTCGCAGATTACCAAATTGATGTCTGGTAATTCCTTGCCTTTAAGCAATCTGGATGTCATGGGACATTTTGCGTTGGGCATGGATGAGCCATCAGTTGCAGGAAAGAAAGTATTGGTTGGTGCTTTTGGACGCCGCATTACTAGTACTGGACCGTCGTTTTGTTTTTGAAAATCGATCCTCTCGCAGTTGCCAATGGGTAACCTCCATGTTCTTAGCCAGCGCTAGTTAAAGATTTCGATGATTTCACCCTGTTTATATAAAAAACATTGCCTAGACTCTAGCACGGAAATTTCCTTGTACTGCCAAGTTTTGTGTCGTTTTGTTAAGAAAATAAGGGTTGTTCATATAACGACAATACGCAAAGCTGAGGTAAAAACGACTTGACGTCACGTGTGTTCAAACACGTAAGCAGTGGTTGGGTCGCGTTTATGAATGAATGTTCAAAATCTTTCTCCAGCCCCTCTCTGAAAATGGATGATGAAAAGATGCTCCTAAAACAAGCATTCGGCGATTCATCAGAAAGCGAAGATGACGAACAGCAACTGCCAATCGAAGCTTCAGTGTCCGGCAAGGGATCTCACTCGATCATCGATCACAATCCTAGTTGGGAGCCAATCGAGGAAATCAATGGATTATGGTTGTGCAGAGATTTCCTGTCTCCTCCGCAACAATCTACCCTACTCTCCGCAATTCAAAAAGGTGCGATCCTTTCCATTCTGAATTATCTTTATACACGTAGATTTGTTAGAGAAAGTTCCGTTTTGAGTCTTGAACTGTGTATTTTTAAAATTGTGGTTTGCAGAGGGATGGTTCACGGACTCCTCAAATAATCAGGTGCGTGCATCATATGGATTCTACACCTAAACTCGTAATTTCTTAATGACATTTTGTTGTTCAGATTTGTACTTTCAAGTGCAACAGATTTGAATAGGTGATTAAATGTTTGATTTTTTTCGCCTTTGTTGAGTTCGTTCTTTTCTGTTCCCTTCGGTTGTGGAATGGTGAAAAAAAGTGTATCTTGAGCCAACTATTGGTTTCAGATCATCATGTATAATTCAACGATGGTTGATTCCAATAACTTCTTTTGTTTGGGAGTTTAATATAATTAACGTTGTGATGATTCCCTCTAGTGTAGGCTATGAGATTTGGAGATCTTCCATGTTGGGCCATTGAACTTTCTAATTCGATCCGAGAAGTGGTGCTATTTGGTGATCAGATTTCTGAATCTACTAGCAGGGGAAGCAAAAGCTCCTCTGGACTGCCATCAAATTTGTTGTGGAGAGAGCCACTATTTGATCAACTAATTGTGAACTTCTACCAACCAGGTGAGGTGCGATATAAGGCTGTGGGTTAATGTTATATATACTTGGGGTTCATTTTCCAGATGATACTTTTTGTTGTTTTTAATGTTGAAATATGGTGGTTTGCTTGTTTCATTTGCAGGGGATTTGTGCACATGTTGATCTCTTGCGCTTCGAAGATGGAATTGCCATTGTATCCCTAGAATCATCATGTGTGATGCATTTCACAAAAGTTGGAGAGGTTTGTAGTGGTGGAATTGGAGAAAAAGATCAGCCCTTGTCAAGGGTTCCTGTTTACTTGAATCCTGGTTCTCTCGTTCTATTGTGGGGGGAGGCTCGCTACCTATGGAAGCATGAGATTAATCGCAGGCCAGGGTTTCAAATGTGGGAAGGAAGGGAATTAAATCAGAAAAGGAGAATGTCAATAACCCTGAGAAAGCTTTCTAGAGCTGAGTAGCAAGTCGTAGACGAGGACTCCATGGATGGGTGCTTCTGTAATTTTTGTCAAACATTTGGAAAGGACACAATCCTGGCCAAAATTGTTGAGCATGGTTAAAAACATAAAAGAACATGACTTTGGAGATGCACTAAGCTCATGAATTTCAGCTAGCGATATTGGTAAGCTCTGATCAAGAAATTTCAATTGAGAAATCTTTTGTTGCTACTTTTCAAGAAATTTAAGTAATGTTTGCAAGATAATCTTGTTTTCTGCATCTCATGAAACACTCTCCTTGGAGCGTATGATCTTTTGTTTCATATGCAGGAGCTTTCCGAGTTGTCCATAACAATTTTTCGGGTAAAATAAATTTTTTTGTTGTATCAAAATGCTACTAAATTTTTGTTTTATATTAATTTAATATCATTTCTTTACAATTTTATTTTAGAATAGTACTAAATTTTTGTTTTATATCAATTTAGTATCATATCTTTATAATTTTGATTTAGATTAAAAAATCTACAATATTTACAATATAATTTGTCTGATGTGACACTGAAAATACAATATCATTTCATGTTATAAATCATTTCAGATAAAAAAATGCTACATATTTTATATATTTTAATTTTTAAACATATAAACTGGTAATATGTAATATTTTTATCTGAAGTAATATATAATGTGATGTAATATAATATATACATTTTCGGTATCCATAATAGATAAATTTTATTATAAATATTGCAACTATTTTATCTGAAATAAAATTATAAAAATAACACAAAACAAAAATTTGTTACAGTGCCACAAAATTTTAGTACAAAAAAATTCATTTCACCCCAATTTTTCTATGAACGTCCTTTTTGCTGGGTTGAGCTCCCCAACCAATTCCAATCATAGAAGGTACAGAATGCAAATTTTGGTACCTCTCTTCCCAAACATTCTACCATAATTCTAGATGTTACCCAGTTTTGCAAATGAAAATACACCTCAAAATTTAACATTTCTATTATCTTTTCAAAACAATATGGGAATTTTCTCTAGTTAGCGATAAATTAACAAAACTATATATATAGAGAGAACATGTACATGTCCAGAACAAAAGGAGAAAAGAAAAAAAAAAAAAAACCCTTTTACAAGATCGACATATCTTCATAGATGTGGTCAGAATCCAACACTAAAGCAAACTTAAATTGTAAGAAAGTAAAAAGCTGTGACGAGTTTACAACATCTCCTGCATGTATATATATAGCCTGTGACTATGATCTTTGTGTATTTCAAAGGAAAAGGAGCTTAAGATTTACGATGGCTAAGAAGGCAGCCCATGCCAAACAAGGCTTTACCAAATCTCCAGCAATCGGATTCACCTCTTTAAAGTTGCGGGAACACCCAACAAGAGAACCAAACATAGCCAAGCACACAACCAACCCAACCCATGTGGCTCCCATTCTAAACACAATGGGGTCCCAAACCAAACCCAGACCCAGCTGCGCCATGTAAAATGATAGAGCCGTTGGTTTCTTATGGAACCCTCCTTCAGCCCATACGAGCCAAGCCGATAGCCCCATCAAGAAACTCGAAGCCAAGCGTGTGAAGTGCAGAGCCCACACAGGCGGGAACCAGAAGGGTTTGGATAGATTACCGTAGCCATTACTGGTGCCGAAGAAATAGATGTTGAAAAGCGTGAAAGAAATAGGGATGGAAACTGCTATGGCTAGAGACCTGATACCGCGTTTGGCCATGGCCATCCTCTTGTCTCGCTTACTTCCCATGTCTCTGCCGCCGATGTTGGTGGTGGTGGATTCAGTGGTGTCGTCTTTGATACGGTGTTTGATTTTTTGGGAATCCATAAATGATATTAGAGAGAAAAGGAGAGAAATTTGCGATGAAGGAGGAATTTTAGGGAGCAGAGTTCACAGAAGAGAGCGTCTTTTTCTCGATGGTTTGTTTGGGAGGTGGGAAGCCAGTGACACCTGGGCGGAGAAAATGAAAAGGAGGGAGACACGTGGGTGGTACAGAGTTGCCAGCATTGCAGCAAAAGCAGAGGACTTGGTAT
>CATIWF010177382.1:0-10192 GCA_949630135.1 Balakata baccata
GTTTAATTAATCATGTGATCCTAATTTAATAAATTGAATCCAATTTTTTATTAAATTAAATTCAATCAATCATTTAAACTCTAATTAAATTAATTATGAATTAATCAATTTCATTTTAATAAAAAATATCAATTAATTAATTTAATTCAATTTGGAAACTTCAAAATGTTTGTAATCACTTTGCAGTTTATACTAATATTTAGAAACTTCATCATCTTGTGATTTCGTATCATTCTGATGATATTTTCCAGTAGATGTGCTTGATATTATCCCTAGTGTTTTATTATTCATTTTTTCTTGTGGTTTTCAAGGTTTCAACTATTTTCAACTCATTTGTTTTTAAAAAAAAAAACTAATTTTAAACTAGTAAACTCAAGACTGTAAAATATAAAGGGTAAATTACTATAATCCCTTTAAATTTTGTTGAATATATTAGTTGGTCATTTATTTTTAAAAATACATTATAAAATCTATCAGATTTGGTTTGATATATGATATAGTCATTTTGTTAACTTTTTGTCAGATTTGTCTTTTTTTTTGTCTTAAAAAATACCAAAAAAATTTTAATGTCATCGACTTGATATCAAAATATTAAATTTGTCATTATTTTTTAATATTGTATTTTTTAAATTAACATAATATCAAATTTATCAAAAAATAATTAAGGTATTTTTGATATTTTTAGTTGACTAACGAATATTCTAGTTGACTAATGGAATAATTCATTCAAAAGTAAAAGAGGGACCAACTAGTGTATTAGAACTAAACCTGAAAAACTTCATAATATATTTCCAAAAATAAAGGAACCAATTAGTGTATTCAATCAACTTTCGGGTGTATTAGTAATTTACCCAAATATAAATAAATTAAATTTGGTTAGTTTTGATTACTTCTATTATTTCTTTTCTTCTCTCTCTATATATACACGGTTCTTATTGTTAAAAATTTTTTATTTTCATTTTGTGAGCCGTTAATTATTTATTATTATATAAAAACTTAGTAATTTATTATTATTAGAAAAAATTACTATTCACTCCGTGTTATTAACATAATACACTAATATTTCTGAAGTTTGAAAAAGAATATAATACACTAGTAAAAGAATATTTTATTTTGCTTATAGGGGTATTAGTCTAGTAAATCAAATTTACAGAAGGTACTAGTTGAATATGTCAAAATTTCAAGAGGTAAATAATGTAATTTTTAAACCTCAAGGGATACTATGTATTATGTCAACCTAACTACATGAGACAAATTGTATATTTTCCAAACCTTAATGAAGTACTAGTATATTATGTCAGATTACAGAGCGGCAAATAGTAATTTTCCCTTATTATTGTTATTTAACTAAAAAATCATTTCTCTTATTATTTGAAATATAATATTATTTGCTAACTAAATTTAAACCAGCCAACTCAGAGCTGTAAAGTATAACTAAATTAGATCTAGTTGGTACTAATGACTTTTATTGCTTCAAAAGTGGACAAATATTTACAAAATTTTGAAGGACAAAAGTCGAAGCTAGCAAAAAGTTTAAATGTAAATTGCTCAAATTCCGGAAGTTCATCTACTAATAGATTACATATATTAGACTAAATATGCATCTAACATTAGTAACTTTAATAGAAAATATCTTCATCATCAATATCATTTACATATTTGTTATTTCAATAGCAAACACCACAAATTTGTTATTTCTAGTGCATACATACTTAAATGGAACCCTATAGTATAACACATGAGTGAGTTAGTAATTGCTGCAAATACTAAATTTGTTCTACCAACAATTCATTGCTTTTATATTTCACATTCACGAACAAAGATGGATATGAGCAGACGAAAATATGGACAGGATATTGAAGTCGGTGGTAGAGTCCCCCAACTTCCTTAATGACCTGTCATGATTGTGTAAAGAACATCATCGGCTTCTTATGCACCCGGAAGCTACTCTTCACTTGAGTGGATCACAGCATGAAGCTTCTTCCCCAGTAAAGCACAGTCATCTTGCATCTGCATGAATTTTTCCAATTATTGATCTATGGCCTTCAGTTTGACATGGGCACTAAATACATATTCATAGCTCATACATATGCAAGATTGAAAGTTGAACAAGCATACAAAGAAGTGGAGAAAAAGCATATTTTGCACCAAATAGAAAAACCAAAATAGCAACTAAAGCTCCTTTATTAAATGGGGATTATTCTTTGTTGTAGGAAGAGTCATGTAAACCTTTGCCCTGATAAGCTGATCTCTGAGTTGCCACACCTAAGCATCTGGTACAGATTTTTGGGCTGTCTGCTTATTAGTTTTATACTTGGGAGGGTCTTTTGTCATTGAGCTTTATATAAGTTAGAGCAGATCGCTGCTTAAGCTAGCATAAATAAGATCTCCAGCAGATTCAAAATTTTTTTATTTTTTTCATTTTTTCTAAAACAAATAGACACTTAATATGCAAGTTGAAGACAATATATAGAACCTATGCAATTGCCAAAATGTAATATTCTTCAAGCAAGCAAAATGAGTCTCACAATCTCTTGATAATCATTACATATTTTAGCTAGTATCCAGTCGTAATTGGATCAAAGTTCAAAAACTATGGCAGCTTTAACCAAGTAAAATTGAAGAAATTTTGTTTTTTTTTCTTAATTTTTAAATAGTGTCAGTTCTCTAGCTCCACATTCTATTGAAAGGAATTGTGGCACAATAGAGCAATATACTCACATTGGAGAGGGACCATCTAATATTTCGAAAATTACAGTTTGTGATACTATTCCCAATAGTAGAGATAGACTATTGTGGACTATAAAACGTAGACTATTCCAAACACAGATCAATTATTCGTAACCAATTGCGGAAAACCTTGTTTGGAGAATAAAGAAATGTAATGAAAGAGTCTAAGAACAATCGCCGGAAAATAAAGAACAATCCCCTTTCAAAGGTAATGAAGGAATCTGAGAAAAAATGAATTCACAAGAAAATCAAACTTTTGTTTAGAGAATGTAATTAAGCTTGAAAAGAAATGGACAAAGAAAAAAAAGAAAAGAAAAATTTAGAAGATAGAGGGTGACTTTTAGATAGACAGATTCAGGGAGAGACAAGAGAAGATGGGAAATACTAGGTTGTTGGTAAGTCAGATTGCAGGTTAACAATTTTGAAATTATTTACCTATTTAATAGATTTCCCAGTTAACTAATCTAACGATCATTACTAAAAATGAATCATCTAAGGCTTATAAACAACTAGATTTATCTATAAACCCAGTACATGGTAGAAGGACTCTAATATGAATTCTAAAAAAAAAAAAAGAAAGATAATATGAAATAAAAGTTTGATAAAAAAATTATTTATAGCAAATCGTTACTTTATTTCTTATTTGAAAATTGGAATTAAGTTATTAATTAAATTTTAGGATCAATTTAATTTTCTTTTTCAATAATATTTTAGAAAAAAATCATCTCATAAATTAATATATGTACACTAAAAAACTTGAGTACTTCTAGAAGATGATATGTAACACTCTCTCATATAATTAAGAGTAACTCAATTATATAAGCAAATGTTATAAACTTTCCGTTATTGAAAACTTGTGAAAATTAAAACTTTTTATTTTCCTTATATTATTATCTCTTAACATCCTTTTATATTTATTCAATTTATTTAATTAGCCAATAGCTTATTTACTTAAAAATCGGACTAATTGGATAACGGGCTGTGAATAGGAGTGATCTCCAAGCTTAAGCCACCCTATTAACCTGTCTATGTATTCCTATAATTATGCTCGTCACGAGTTTGAGTCAAAAGCGCTCTTCGAGCTTAAGCCACTTTTCCTTAATAACATGAATAAATTGGTAGTATAATGGACAATAACGCTCTCCGAGCTTAAGCCACCTTGCCCAATAATTAAGAATCATATAGAAATTTCCTACTGTTCTATAAAAGTCCCTCAATGCCATGTCATCTATCCTAAGTTTCGTTCTTGTAAAGAGGAATGAACAATTATACATATTCATAATTTATTTCAAAACAATAGGTTATAATTTTATCTCATTTCATACTTACATGTCATATGACATAATTTATCTTACTAGGGCTTACAAACCTCATATAAAATACATAATTATATGCAAAGAAAGAAAATTCCAACAATTTAACATATATATATATATGTCACACAATATTTAATAGACCAAATTCATAATATTCCTTTCTAATCAAATTTCTGCCATAATATTGGAATGCATTTATCATCACCCATTTAGGGATTGAATTATATCTCATGGTCTTCTAAGAAGTTTTAGCTTAATGTCTTAACTTTTATATGCAGTAAGAATCACATAAATCTGAATTTTATAGCATAAATTATAGCTCAAAAATCACAAGTTGTTCACTGAAATTTTGCCCACGATATTATGGACAGCTCCATATCCGACATCTGTAGCCTATTTTTGGCCTATTTACAAACAGAATTCGAATCTATATTCTTCAGGAAAGTTTTAGCTCTATGTGTATAGTTTTATTTCCAATAGTTTCATGTAAATTCAAGTTATATAACATGAGTTATGACTAAAGGAATCAAGGCTATTCCACATAATTCCAGCAACATCACAAAATAACATAGTTCACCAAAAATTAGATTAAATTCATAGACATCCCCAATAGTCCTAAATCATCATAATTATCATTTCCAATATCAATATCATGCCAATCATCATCTCAAAACATAACAACCACCATTTCAAAAATGCAAATGGCATGATTTAAGAATAAACATGCATATATGTACTAAACTCAAATAGAGCTTCAAAAACCTTAAGCCCTCAAGCTTGCTCTTCCCTTTGGGGGTTACCACCACCCTCTATATCACCTAACAAGACATCAACATGCCTCTTTTAGGCCAAAGAATAAACATATGTAACATAACTCTACTCTTTAAACTTAAATCCAACTTTAACTATCAAATTATCTCTTTTAACTCAAAATCTATGTCAAGTTTCTTCTTTAACTAATCTAGATTCTAAAAGAAAGAGTTGTAGCTCTTCAAAACCATAGCTTGTCTAAAGAACTAACCTATATGAAATGGGTCTTCACCAAGCACAAAAAAAGTAGAAAACAAGAGAAAATAAGAAGATAAGGTGATTTTGAGCTTCACATACTTCTTCCTTTACTAAAAACAATGTGGATTTGGGTGTTTACCTTCTTTCTTTCTTCTTTCTCCAAGAAAATGACTTCTTTAGCTCCAATAACTTCCTCTTTCTTCTTTTCTAAAGGGTTTTAGCTTATATAAGTGATTTTTCCTTTAGTTTTTGGTGATTTTAACTTCCTTTGAGTGAAAGAAAGTAGAAAAATGGAGGGGTGAAGAGGGAGCGCGAATTTGGGTGGAAAAGTTAGGTTTGGGGCTGATGTTAATGAGGAAGAAGAAGAGTTTTTATACTTTGGTAAAAATGTCACTTTGGTCCCTCATTGTTTTTGCCAAATACCCACTTAAAACCTTGGCTTTTACTTCTTTCTTATAATTTTTCTCAACTTTATATTTTTTATTTAAATCACCCACAACAAAAATAAAATCTTTTATTAATCTTTAAACCCCAATTTTAGACTCTGATAATATTAATTGCGGTAATTAAATATATTAATTATCCGGACCTAAATTACGGGCATTACATTTCTCTCCCCCTTAAGAAATTTTGTCCTCGAAATTACCTGATGGTTCATGTTGGAACAACTGGGGGTATTATGTCATTATAACCTCCTCACTTTCCATGTAGCCTCTTCTATTACATGATTTCTTCATAAAATCTTGACTAATGATACTCGCTTATTTCTGAGCTCTTTGACTTTCCCAGCCAAAATCTAAACTGACTCTTCTTCATACGTCAAATCTGGTCTCACTTCAATATTCTCGGCTGAAATAATGTAAGAGGGCTTTGACCTATAGCTCTTCAACATGGACACGTGGAAAACATTATAGATCTTGCTCAAGTCTGGTGGTAGGGCAAGTTTGTAAGCAACTAGTCCAATCCACTCTAGGATCTCATAAGGCCCAATGAACCTGGGGCTCAACTTGCCCTTCTTCTTGAATATGAGAACTTTCTTCCATGGGGAAACTTTAAGAAACATTTTTTCTCCTACTGCATATTCTATATCTCTCCTCTTGAGATCTGTATAAGATTATTATCGGTCTAAAGCTGCCTTTAACCTGTCTTGAATAATATTCACCTTTTTCTTCCATTTCTTGAATTAGTTCTGGTCCCACTAGCTTCCTCTCACTGAGTTCTGTCCAATATAGTGGTGTTCGACACTTTTTACCATAAAGTGCCTCATATGGAGCCATCTCAATGTTAGACTTGTAATTATTGTTATAGGCAAACTCCATCAATGAAAAGTACTTGTCCCAGCTACCCTCGAACTCAATCATACAACTTCTCATCATATCTTCCAATATTTGAATTACTCTATCTAATTGACCATCTGTTTGAGGATAGAAAGCCGTATGAAACTGAGCTTGGTACCCAAAGCTCTCTGGAGGCTACCCCAAAATAGAGATGTGAATCTGGGATCATGATATGATACAATGGAAAATGGCACTCCATGAAGCCTCACTATCTCATTCACATACAACTTTGCTAATCTGTTCAATGGGTAGTCCCTCCTAATAGGCAACAAGTGAGCTGACTTTGTAAGCCTATCTACAATAACCTATATAGCGTCATACTTTTTAGGAGTTAAGGGCAACCCAATCACAAAGTCTATTGTGATCCTTTCCCATTTCCATTATGGAATCGAGATTGGTTGTAACAACCCTGAAGGTACCTGATGTTCTGCCTTGACTTGCTGATATGTCAGGCATCTGGTTGAGAATTCTGTGATGTCTTTCTTCATACCTGTCCAACAATACTTGCTCTTCAAATCATGGTACATCTTATTACTGCCTGGGTGCATAGCATACTTTGTTTCGTGTGCCTCTTTAAGAATTCTCTACCTCAACTCCATAATACTAGGCATATATAGCCTACCTCAATAGTATAACCCACCATCTGACTCAACTGTGTATCTCAGTCTCTCTCCCTTAGAAGCCAATTCAATCGACTCAACTAGCTTACTATCTTGTTTTTGTACATCTCGAATCTCTTAGTTAAGAGTAGTTTGGATGTGTAACTCTACCATAATCTTCCTACTCAAAGCATCGACCCCTACATTGGCCTTGTCTAGATGATAATCTATAACATAAGTGTAATATTTGATTAACTCCAACCATCGCCTTTGTCTTAAATTCAACTCTTTCTGAGTAGAGAGGTACTTTAAACTCTTATGGTCCATGTAGATAAAGCACTTTTCCCCATACAAGTAATGCGCCATATCTTCAAAGCAAAGACAATAACCGCCAACTCGAGGTCATGTGTGGGGTAATTTTTCTCATATGGCTTAAATTACCTGGAAGCATAAGCAACAACCTTACCCTCTTGCATTAAAACACATCCCAAACCATTATGAGAAGCATCACTATAGATTACATACTCCTTGTCAGGGATTAGCTGTGTCAAAACTGGAGTCTCTGTAAGCATTCTCTTGAGCTTGTCAAAGTTAACTTGACATTTGTCTGACCACTCAAACTTCACATCTTTTCTTAATAACCTAGTCAATGGAGAAGCAATGATGGATAATCCCTTCACAAACCTCCTATAATAGCCTGCTAGACTAAGGAAACTTCTGATTTCTGTCATATTCTGGGGAGGCTTCCAATTCAAGATTGCCTCAACCTTATTGGGGTCCACTCTAATACCCTCCGCTGACATAATGTGTCTAAGAAAAATCACTTTATCAAGCCAAAACTCACATTTAGAGAGCTTGGCATACAACTTTTGCTCCCCAAAGTGTTTGTAAGACTATCCTCAAGTGTTGATCATATTCTTCTAGGTTCTTAGAGTACACTAAAATGTCATCAATAAACACTATAACAAACTGATCCAAATAAGGCCTGAAGATCCTATTCATCAAATCCATAAAGGCTGCTAGAGAATTGGTTAATCCAAAGGGCATAACCAAGAATTCATAATGACCTTGTCTTGTTTTGAATGTCGTTTTTGCTATATCCTCCATCTTAACCCTCAACTGATGATATTCTGATCGTATGTCAGTCTTAGAAAAGACACCAGCACTTTTAACTAATAAAAAAGATCATCAATCCGTGGTAATGGATACTTATTCTTGATAGTCACCTTGTTAAGCTGTTTGTAGTCTGTGCACAACCGCATAGACCCATCCTTCTTCTTAACAAATAACACAGATGCACCCCATGGAGATACACTGGGTCTAATAAACCCATTGTCGAGCAACTTTTATAATTGTGACTTCAACTTTTTCATCTCTGATGGTGCCATTCTATATGGTGCTACTGATATAGGAGCTGTGCCTGGAGTGAACTCTATGGAGAACTCAACTTCTTTATCCGGTGGTAAACCTGGTAGATCCTCTAGGAATATATCTAGAAACTCTCAACTGTAGGAATATTGTTGAGGTCTGGACCTCCCTTCCTGGTATCAATTACATTGGCCAAGTAGGCCTCACACCCCTTTTCTCATCATCCTCTTAGCCTTCATCATAGAAATCGCACGTGGGGGCTATGGAAATAACTCCCCTTTCAGTATAATAATTCCTTGGTCATTTTTCTTGAGTTTCATAAATTTACCTTGACAGTCTACTACTGCCCTATGTCGTGCCAACCGGTCTATACCTAGAATAGCATCATACTCATGGAAAGGTAGATCTATCAAGTTAGTAGGGAACTCCCTCCCATGGATAACCCCTATAAACCCGATTAATAATGGTACTATGGCCTAAGGGATTGGTTACCTCAATCTCATACATTAAGGGTTCACTAATCATAGTATGCTTTTTGGGTGTGCTCATACAAATATAAGAATGTGTAGAACCAGAATCTATCAAAGCACATAAATCATAAAGAATGAACATATCGACAATGACATTTGTCGCAGCCTAATCCTCCCTGGCCCTCATGGCATATGCTCTAGCTGGTGCTCGACCTGGCCCTAGCCTATTAACTGTCTCTAATGTGACCCTAGTATTGGTTGGATGACCACCCCTAGCCTAAGGCCTGGCTTGAGTCGGTGCAGAGGCTGTAGTCTGCATAGGAGCACTGTCTGTCCTTAATGGGCAATCTCTCTTCATATGGCCCTGCTGACCACACCTGAAGCATGCTCCAGTCAGAAGTCTACACTCATTCCTATGTTTCCTACGACATGTATTACACTCTGGGGCACTCTCAGTAGTATGACGGGTCTGTGTGCTACCAGCAGCTAAAACAGTCTTAGAGGGCTGCCTCTTCCTATGTGAACCACCCTAATACTGGCCCTGACGGCCCTAGTACTAACTATGACCTGGCCTTGGGACTGGCCATGAAATAAATGACCCTTTTTGCTTGTCTAATAGTCTACTGCTGCTGACTGTCTCCTGCTCTCATCATCCATCTTCATCCTCTTTCTTTTCTCAAGAGTAAGGGCAAAAGCAATTAACTCTGAGTAGCTGCTATTACGGAGACAAGATATCATATCACTGACCTCTCCCCCTAGTCCATCCTTAAACCTTTTACACATATCACTCTCAGTGTTGACTAATTCGGGGGTATATTTATTTAGTCGAGTAAATTTAGTCTCATACTCTATCACCGATATCCTTCCTTACTTGAGGTTCATAAACATTTTCTTCTGTTCATCCAAATGTATTTGTGGTATATAATGGTCTCTAAATTACTCCAAGAAAAACTCCCAAGCTATTGGCTCAATAACCCCTGGCCTCTTCAGGATTTTCTTCCACCAATCATACGCATCAGACTGCAGTAGAGAATAACAAATCTAGATTTGTCCTTCTTAAGGACCTGCAGCTTTCTGAAGACTCTCTCGGTCTGATCCAACCACTACTTAGTATTGGCAGGATCACTAGTCCGTTTACCAAGGAAAACTGTAGCACCATGCTTTTTAAGTCGATCAATCTGAATGACGGGCTTCAGTGGTGGTGACAGAGGTGGTGGTGGAGCAGGAGCCTGTTGTGGCACTGCTCTAACAATCTGCTGTGACAGACCAGCCATATGTTGCATAAAGGGAATATGGCTTGGATCGGTCTGCCCAACACTCTGCTGTAAGGGTACAGATACAACACTTGGCCTTAGAATACTAGC
>CATIWF010177387.1:0-28435 GCA_949630135.1 Balakata baccata
GTAATGCACTAGTTTAGAAATAATTGTACTTATATTATCAAAATAATTGAGCTGCTGAAGCAAAATGAAAAGAACAACACATAACTCTCCTGAAATTTTAATTTTGACAAGTAGAAACAGATTTTTAAAAAACTAATAATGCACTCCCCTATCATTTGATAAAAATTCCATTTGAGATAATTAGGAAAATTGAGATTTGAATGTAGTGGCTGCCCTGTAGTTACGATCATTAATAACAAGTATAAACCTTCAATTCTTATAAAATACTATTAGACTGCATGAAATATTAGAAAATTCACACAAAAACATTTCAAACATGAAATATTTCTTATAAAATTCAATACAATATCAAATGAATGAATATTATTTCAAATGACAAGAGAATTGATAGAGATACATTCTATTAGGAATAGATATAAACCGTTGCACTTGTATATGGATAGAGATAAGAATACTATCTCTCTCTTATGCTTATCATTTGTATTCTATATATACAATATGTAAATGAAATATCAGATGCAATACAATACCATTACATTATCATGGTATTAGAGCCCTAAAAAGGTCTAATAATCAATGGCTATCACAACATCCTCCACTTCAGTTTTGGCTTCTACTCCCTCCATAACCAGTTTACCAAATATTGCTCACCAACTTCTATCAAACTTAACTCCACCAATTATTTATTATGGAAAGCCTAATTATTACCATTACTTAATAGCTATGATCTGTCTCACCATATTGATGGCACTACAGAACCTTCCTTTCCAAAACTCAATGACGATCAACCTAACCCAGCATATATATAATGTTTTCGTCAGGATCAATTGGTCCTCAGCTGGATTATTGGTTCAATTGGAGAAAATTATGTACTGCAGATAAGAGGGGCATCGACAGCTAGACTTGCTTGGTATGAATTCGCTACCACCTATGCCTCGAGTTCAAAAACACAGGTGCATTCCATTAAATCAAAATTGTTTAGAATGCAAAAAGAACAAAGTGAGATGATTGCTCAATATACTCAGCGAGCAAAAAGAATGTTTGATCAACTTCCGCACTCTACACCCCTGCTAGTGAAGACGATCTTGTTCAAGTTGTTGTCAATGGTTTAGGACATGTTTACAAACCATTTGTCAGGTCCCTAGAGAACATATTAGATTTAATTTGCAAAGAAGAAAACTTAAATGCAAAAAATTCCACGAAAGATATCATGCCTGCCATTTCTCCTACAACACATCTTGCCACCACCAATCAGACCCCTAGTCAGTAATCATATTCTCGCAGGCGTGGTGGCAGATAACGGGGGAGAGGCCGTTCAAATCATAATTACGATAACGACAGACCCCACATACCTCCGGGCACATCCTTTTATAATTCATATCCCTCTACAATTCAATGTCATAACTGCTCTGGCTATGTACCTATGGCTTGCAATTGCTCCTCTCCTTGGTTTGGCTCTTTTAATCCTCCCCCACAAGCTCAATTCACTCTACCTCGCCCAGTCTCCAACTTTGCATCCACTAGCACACAACTTTAACATCCTCAACCTTGGATACTGGATACAGGGGTGACACACCATTTAACTCCATAAATTGAAAATCTATCCATCCATTTAGATTATCACGAGGACGAAGGCATTAAAATTAGAAATGGTATATCTCTTCCTATTTCTCATGTAGGCTCTTCCCATTGTCATTCTAATGGTAACTCTTTTAAATTGAATGATATTCTGTGTGTTCCACATGCCTACACAAATTTGCTTCCTGTTCATGCTTTCACTAACTCTAACCAAGTTTCGATTGAATTTTTCCCTCATCATTTTGTTATTAAGGATATCCACACGAGGGAGTTGCGCCATATAGGCCTGAATGACAATGACCTTTATTTCATGCTACATGAACCCACACAACAACCGAGCTCTCCAATTTAGGCTTTGTCGTTCTCTCTTTCATAGTGGTATTCAAGACTTGGCCATGCCAACTATCGCATCATTTGTGACTGAATTTCCTTCTTCTTCTTATAGCTATTTTAATTTTCCAAATCCTTTGGATTTGTGTGAGGGAAATCACCCATACTAAAGTACTAGCTTAGTTGTGCTTCATAAGATAAAAATTTTATATACACATACTTATATTCATACCTCATATACATACTTTATACATCACAAATAATATTTCATATACTATCATAGTTTTAGGCATGTATGAATGTTTACTTTATACATAACACATATGCCAAAATCCAACTATAATTAAATTTATTTAAGTCATTTTCGTTTTTCATTATTTATTTTAATCAAGCTCATAACACATATGTCTTAATTTATCAATAGGAATATGAGGTTGCCATTCCCGGCTTCTTAATAGTGCCTTATGGGCTTTTTTAAGTTTTGACATTGTCGGCTTTATATACAATGCCATTACCGGCTTTTCTTCTAATAGTATCATTACTGGCTTTTAATAAATTTTCGCGTGCATTTTATTGTTTTATTACTTTTTCCCTGATTGTCATGCCAAATGATCTATTATTTTAGTTCAAGGCTAGGTGTATTCGAGCTTTGACATTTTTCATTATCATAAACTTATTAATCTTTTCTTTATATATATATATATATCAACCAAGATTCCCAACCATCAATATACACAAATCACACCATATGGAAAAAATACCAAAATACAAATTTAAAAACTCATGGCAGACTTCAGCCCTAGGCTTGGGCCTCAATTTCGGCCCATTTATAATTTGATTCAAACCCTATGGTGTTCCATGAACTTTTAGTTTAATGTGTTAGCTTGATTTTTCAAAAAGAATCATTAGAATCCGATGGCCAAATTACTGACTAGTGTTTATTTAATTTTTATCTAGGATTTTCTTAATTCACTTAGGTTCGTTACCAACCGAATTTCAATTTATGTTATCCATAACATTTTTAGCACAATGTGTCAGCTATCATATCCAATTGGTTTCATGTCATTCCAATTAGTACAACAAAAGTTATCATTAATTTTATCAAAGCTATTCCAGTGAATGTGTAACATTGGTACCTAATGGACTCATTGCAAATTAATTAATTCCATGACTTTATGTAATTATGCTCACGCCTAAAATTTTCATATCATAAACACATATATAAACTCAATATTACATACCAATTTACTAAAAAATCCTTAAAACAACCATTTATCACATATAGCAAGCATTTCAAATTTCATGCACAATATACATTACACATAATTTTCACAAATTTATGGCGTGCAAAATTTTTATCCAAAAATCACTTACCTAATCAGCCCCAAGTCCTTCTCTTTTTTACTTACTTCCTTCTCTTATTAAATGGTCTTTTCCTTTCCTTTGTCCACCTCTTGGTGGCTACTTTTTTGTCCACCTCTTGGTGGCTACTTTTTTGTCCACTTGTTTGGCCTTAACAAAATAAACAATGTTTCATTTAATAATCCATTCAACCAATGTTTATGCATGAATAATATTTAGTGTTCCTAATGACTATCTACTTTCTTTCATATCTTTATCTCCTCCTTTTTTTTTTTATCTTATTTATGTTCATTTTAATCAAAAGTCGTTCCCTCCATTTAACACAAACAAAACAGCTCACACATACCATGCCCTTCTCCTTAACAACCATCAATTACAAGTCACATAATCACCATTAATATTTCTAAGCATTTTCCTCCTAACTCCCCCTTCATTTGGTAGTTCCATGCACGTCCTTATAGGTTTATTTCCTTAATTTTCAAACCATAAAATCATTATTTACAACTATCTAAGGCTCAATTCCACAATTTTCCCAACATACAAACACTTCACAATATAAGCTACATAACCACCATACAACTTTAATCTACCAATTTCAAATACATCAATCATCCACAAGGGCCTCAAATAATAGGAAAAAGGTTGGATTTGAGAAGAAGAACTCACCTTGATGATTCTCCAAAGATGACCAAATTCCTTTCAATTTTTCTTCTTTCACATTTGTTCTCTTTTAATGAAATCCCCTAGGTTTCTTGGTATCTCACTTTCTAAACTCTTTTTGGAGTCTAATTGAATAAAAAATGGTGGGTTTGGGGAGGGGGTGCGGCCGGCCATGGAGGGGGAAGGTGATGATGAAGGGTTTGGTTGGATAAGGGAAAAAAATGCCATCAATTTTAACTTTTATATTAGGGTTAGAGTTGATGGATCCCACTAACTAGCTTAATCTCACTCCCTATTGGTCCATTTATTTAATTAATTTTGATTAAATTTTAATTATGGAAAATTCCACTTCCACCACCTAATTCCTTATTTATTACAAATTTTTTCCTAACAAATTCGATAATACCAATTTTGCCCGTAGGGTATTTTAAAATATTTTCCTAATTCGTGCACCAATATTTTAATTATCATATACTAATATCCCTACTTATTTTCCCTTATAATTTGTCATTTTTCAATGGGTCCAAATTTAGACTTTGATCGAATCGGTGCGCCTGATTATGGCCACACGTGATCAAGGCCTAAATTGCTGGATGTTGCAACTCTTTCCCCCTAAATAGAATTTTGCCCTGGAAATTTACTTGATCGGCTGGAATTAAATAACTTGGGATACTGAGTCTTCATTACTTCCTCACTTTCCCAAGTGGCTTCTTCTATCGCATGATTGCTCCATAGGATTTTCACCAAAGGAACCTTTTTATTTTGCAGTTCCTTGACTTCCCTTGCTAGAATTGCCACATGTTCTTCCTTATATGTCAAATCTTGTTGAACCTCTATAGATTCCACATGTATCACATGTGTCGGGTCCAATATGTACCTTCTCAATATTGATACATGAAATACATTATGGATCTTATCCAATTCTAAAGGTAAAGCCAACCTGTAGGCCACTTGGCCCATATATTCAAGTATTTCATATGGTTCAATAAATCTAGGGATCCGTTTCCCTTTCTTGGCAAATCGAAATAATTTTTTCCAATGTGAGACGTTCAAAAATACTTTGCCTCCAATAACATATTTTATATCTTTTCTTTTCAAATCAGCATAAGAATTCTATCGATCAGTCGCAGCCTTCAATCGATCTTTAATTAATCTCACTTTTTCCTCAGTCTGCTGCACCAATTTCGAACCTATTAACTTTCTCTCACCAAGTTTTGTCCAACATAAAGGCATCATGTATCTCCTTCCAAACAAGGCTTCATATGGTGCCATGCTAAGACTAGCTTGATAGCTATTGTTGTATGTCAATTCTATCAATGACATATGTTTGTCCCAATACCTTCAAAGTTAATTACACAGCTTCTAGGCATATCTTCTAATAATTGAATAACTCGTTCTGACTATCCATCTGTTTATGGGTGGAAAGCTGTGCTAAAGATAAGTCGAGTCCCCCATGCTTGCTGCAAACTTTTCCAAAATTGTGATATGAACCGTGGATCTCGATAAAATTAATTGATATTGGCACTCCATACAGTTCAGTTATTTCATTTACATATATTTCTACTAGTCGATTCAATGGATAATCCATCCAGACTGGTAAGAAGTGAACTGATTTGGTAAGCCTATCGATAATTACCTATAGTGCATCATTTTTCTTCTATGATAAAGGCAACCTAGGTACAAAATCCATGGTAATCTTTTTACATTTCCATTCTGGTATAGCAATAGGCTGCAACAATCCAGATGGAACTTGATGTTTTGCTTTCACTTGTTGGCATGTCAAGCATCTGGTACAACAATATCCTTCTTCATTCCTAGCCACCAATAGTGAGTCTTTAAATCTTGATACATTTCATTGCTTCCTGGGTGTAAAGAGTAAATTGTGTTGTGTGCTTCAATTCATCAACTTCTGGTTCACATAGTCTACCTTTATAGCTCAGGCATCTATCCTATTCAATTACATATTCGAGTCTTTCCCCCATTTTCATAGCCTCAACTATTGCCATAATCTTCTTGTCTTGCTCTAGAGATTGTCTCACTTATTGTCTCAAAGTAGGTTGAACTCGTAATTCTGTGAGTTTTTTTGCTTAGCACATTTACCTCAACATTCGCTTTGCCTAGTTGGTAATCAATAATGCAATTATAATCTTTAATCAACTCTAACTAATGCCTTAGCCTTAAATTCAACTCCTTTTGTATGGGCAAATATTTGAGACTTTTATGATCTGTGTAAATATAACACCTCTCGCCATATAAATAATGTTGCCATATTTTCAAAGCAAAAACTATAACCGCCAATTCCAGATCATGTGTAGGGTAATTCAGTTCATAAGGCTTCAACTGCCTAGATGCATAAGCAACCACTTTACCTTCTTGTATCAATACACAACCTAGCCCATTAAGTGAAGCATCACTATATATCACAAAATCTTTCCCTGATGTAGGCTAAGTTAAAACTGGGGCTTCAATCAACATGGTTTTCAATTTATCAAAGCTTGTTTGGCTTTAATTTGTCCATTCAAACTTGGTTTCCTTCTTGAGTAACCTCGTAATTGGCGCTGCTATGCTATAAAATCCCTTCACAAACCTCTTGTAATAACCTCCTAATCTGAGGGAACTCCAAACTTCTATCACATTATGAGGCAGTCTCTAATTTAGAATTGCCTCTATTTTACTAGGATCCACCTGGATTCCTTCAGCTGATACAATGTGTCCCAAGAATCCCACTTATTCTAACCAGAACTCACACTTTGATCACTTTGCATACAACTGATTTTCTCTCAAAATCTGAAGTATTACTCTGAGGTGCTTGTCATGCTCCTCCCTATCCCTTGAATACACTAGGATATCATTTATAAAAACTACCACAAATTGATCTAGGTAGGACTTAAAGACCATGTTCATCATATCCATAAAGGCAGTTGGTGCGTTAGTTAATCTAAAAGGCATAACCAGGAACTCATAGTAGTCATACCTAGTCCTGAAGGTTGTTTTGGGCACATTTGACTCCCTAATTCTTTATTGATAATTCCCAGATCTAAGATCAATTTTAGAGAATACCCTAGCTCCCTTTAATTGATCAAACAAATCATCAATTCTTGGGAGGGAATATTTATTTTTAATTGTGACCTTATTTAATTGTCAATAATCAATACACAGTCGGAGAGTGTCATCTTTCTTTTTCACAAATAATACTCAAGCACCCTATGGTGTCACATTAGGTCTTATGAACCCCTTATATAGCAATTCCTGCAACTGAGCTTTCAACTCTTTCAATTCAGCAAGTGCCATTCTATATGGGGCAATTGATGTCGGGAATGTAATAGGAATCATATCAATATCAAATTCTATCTCCCTATCTGGTGGTAACCCTAGCAAATTATTAGGAAATACATATGGAAATTCACATACTATGGGGATGTGTTTGGGTTCCGAGCTCCCCCTCCTAGTATCAATCACATAAGCCAAATATGCCTTACACCCATTTTTGATGAATTTTTGAGCTTCTAACGTAGAAATGACATTACTCAAACATGTTTGACCTTAACCTCGAATCATAATGTCATCATGCTCAGGAATCTTGAATACTAACTTTCTGGATCGACAGTCGACTATAGCTCCATGCTCTGTTAACCAATCCATGCCTAGAATAATATCAAATTCATGAAAAGGTAATTCTATTAAATCCATTAAGAACTCTCTACCTTGCATTACTATAAGACTCTTTTTATATATTTGGTTCACCTTCACACTATGTCCTAGAGGATTGGTTACAACTATCTCATATTCTAAGGCCTCAGGTGTCATATTCCCTTGTCTAGGTCCAGATGTGCATATATATGAATGGATGGAACTAGAATCTATCAATGCATGCAAATTAGAGCTAAATAAAAAAAAAATTACCAAGTAGAACATTTGGCACATTCTGGCCCTTGCAAGCTCTCATTGCATATGCCTGAGTTGGAGCTCTATTACCCTCGGCTCTATTAATTATCTCTGATGCACCATGACTTTGTCCTATATGGCCACTACGACCACCTTTGAACTAGCTTCGACCTCTACCACGGCTCTGCCCTAATGCTATTATCTGTACTGGTGCTATACTGCTTGTACTAAGTTTGGGACAATCTTTCTTCATATGATCAGTGGCTCTATATCTCATACATGCTCCAGTCATCCACCAACACTCTTCTGAATGAGATGTACCATAGTGCTAGCATACTACAGGAGCTGAACTCTTGAACCCCAAAGTGGGTGCACTAGCAGATGATGCTGTAGGTATGAACTACTGACCTCGTCTACTAGAAAATATATGTCCAGCACCCCTTGTAATTCAAAAGGCCTAGGTATTATCTGCCTTCTCCCACTAGACGATTGGGCCACACTAGCTTTTGGCTTCTTATAGGACTCCTCTGTTTTCATTTTTTTCCTAGTCTCCACACTAATAGTAGAGGACACCAATGTTGCAAAATTTGTGTGCTGGTGGGAAGTAACCAAATACCTAATCTCATCATCAAGGTCATCCTAAATTCTACGGCACTTATCCGCCTTATCTTCAATAATGCCTGTTGCATACCTACTTAGCTTGGTAAACTATTTCTCATAATCAGTCACTGACATACCTCTCTGTTTCAAATTTAGAAATTCTCTATTTTTCTTATCAATATAAACTCGTGGCACATATTTCTTTTTAAATTCTGTCACAAAGAAATCCTATGTCAGTGGTCTTGGAATCTGAGGCTTTACTAACACTAATTTCCACTATTGATAAGCATGCTCTTGAAGAAGAGACATTGCATACCTAGTCTTATCCTCCATAAGACACTGGAGATCATAAAAATCTGCTCTGTCTATTCTAACCAAAATTCTGCTACTGCTAAGTCATCTTCTCTCCTACCTATAAAATTTGTAGTCCAATATTTTCTCAATTTTTCAATATGGGATTTTGGCTGAGGAGGAGGAGGTGCTGGTAGAACAACTTGTACGATCCACTATAATAAACTAGCCATCTGCTACATAAAGGGTGTCTGACTCGAGTCAACTTGTTCTTCAGCATGCTGTGGTAATGTTACACTAGGCTCCGAGTCTCTAATTGATGTTGACTATCTGTGAGTAGCAGAGTTAGCTATATTATCACCCTATTCTTCTACCTCATATCTTTATCGTGATTTGGAATCCATAATTACCTATTTTGTCCGAAGAAAAGCTCCTTATCAAAACAAAGCAGCTTAAAAAAAATGCACATGCATGAAAAATGCACTTATCACATATACCCAAATAGGCAAGAACCTTTTAAACATAAGCTCTAATACCAAAAATTGTAACACCTCCTTACCTTATACTAGAATAGCAAGATAAGTGGATATTACCTACTTAACTGTCTTGATTAACCCTTCTTATTAAATTACTTATATAAATATTTATTTATTATTATTCTTACTTCCAGAATTTTTTTTTTGTAGTTATATTTAAATATCCAAATAAATTTTTTTCACACACCAAAAAAAACCATTATCTTGTGTTTTGTAGTAAAACATATATTTTAGGTAATATTGTACCCTAAATATCTATGTTACACATCCCAATATATACTACATGAAAGACAATTATATTTATATATTACAAAATTTTTTAACAAAATATACCAAAAGTTACTTGATACTTTAAGCTACTTCGTAGCTGGATTTCCTTCTTCTTCTGATAGCTATTTTAACTTTCCAAATCCTTTGAACCTGCGCGAGGAAAATCACCAACGGTAAGCTACTAGCTTAGTGGTGCTTCATAGGATACAAATCTTGCATATACATATTTATATTCATGCCACATATACATACTTTATACGTCACAAATAATATTTTATATACTATCACGGTTTTATGCATGTATGGATATTTACTTCATACCTAATATACATGCAAAAGTCCAACTATAATAAAATTTATTTAAGTAATTTTCTTTTTTCATTATTTATTTTAATCAAGTCCATAACACATATGTCCAAACTTATCAAAACGAATATGGTGTCGCCATTCTCGACTTCTTAATAGCGTCTTACCTATTTTTTTAAGTATTGCCATTACCGACTTTATATGCAATGTCATTACTGGATTTGCTTCTAATAATGCCATTACCGGCTTTAATAATAATTTGTTGTGCACATTTTATTATTTTATTACTTTTTTCCTCATTGACATGTCAAACTATCCACTATTCTAGTTTAAGCCTAGGTGTATTCGGGCTTTGACATTTTTCATTATCATAAACTTATTACTCTCTTCTTTTTATAAGAATATCATACATATCATATATCCACATGTTCACATAAACTAAAATACCTAACCATCAACATACACAAATCACACCATATGAAAACAAAAATATCAAAATACAAATTTACAAACTCATGGCAGACTCCGGCCTTGAACTTGGACCTCAATTTCAGCCCATTTTTAATTTGATTCAAACCCTATGGTTTTCTATGAACTTTTAGCTTAATAAGTTAGCTTGATTTTGCAAAAAGAATCAATGGAATCTGAATTTTTTTACCAAAAGTTATGGCTAAATTACCGAGTTATGTTCATTCAATTTTTACCCAGGATTTTCTACCTTCACTTAGGTCTGAGATTGTGTAGCCAATTTTTGGACTTGTTACCAACCGAATTTCAATTTATGTTCTTTATTACATTTTTGTCATTATGTAGCTATCATACTCAATTTGTTTCATACCAATCCAATTAGTATAGCAAAAGTTATGATTAATTTCATCAAAGTTGTTCTAATAAATGTGTAACAGAGTACCTAATGGACTCATTGAAACATAATTAATTTCATAACTTTATGAAATCATGTTTATGCCCAAAATTTTTAGATCATAAACACATACATAAAACTCAACTTTACACACTAATTTACCACAAAATCCTAAAAATAACCATTTATCACATATAGCATTTCAAACCTCATGCATAACATACATTACACACAATTTTTACAAATTCATGGCATGTAAAATTTTTTTCCAAAAAGCTCCTGCCTAATCAGCTCCAAGTCCTCTTTTTCCTTCCTTCCTTCTCTTGTTAAGTGACTTTTTTCTTTCCTTTGTCCACCTTTTGGTAGCTACTTCTTTGTCCACTTATTTGGCCTTAACAAAATAAATAATGTTTCATTCAATAACCCATTCAACTAATGTTTATGCATGAATAATATTTAGTGTTCCTAATGACTATCTACCTTTTTTTATATTCTTATTTCCTTCTCTTTTACCTTATTTATGTTCATTTTAATCAAAAGTCATTTCCTCTATTTAACACAAACAAAACAATCCATATATACCATGCCCTTCTCATTAACAACCATCAACTACAAGTCACATAATCATCATTAATACATCTATACACCTTTCTCCTAATTCCCCCTTCATTAGGCAGCCTCATACACCTCATCGTAGGTCTTATTTCCTTAGTTTTCAAGCTATAAAATCATCATTTATAACTTCTTAAGGCTTAATTCCACAATTTTCCTAATGTACAAACACTTCACAACACAAGTTACATAACTTCTTGGTATCTCACACTTGTTCTCTTTTGATGAAATCTCCTAGTTTTCTTGATAGCTCACTTTTTAAATTCTTTTTTTTTTCACTCTTTTAGGAGTTTAATTGAATAAAAAATGGAGGGTTTGGGGAGGAGGTGTGGCTGGCCATGGAGGGGGAAGATGATGATGAAGGATTTGGTTGGATAAGTTAAAAAAATGCCATCAATTTTGACTTTTATATCAAGGTTATAGTTGATGGGTCCCACTAATTAGCTTAATCTCACTCCCTATTGGTCCATTTATTTAGTTAATCTTGATTAAATTTTAATTATAGAAAATTCAACTTCCACCATATAATTTCCTATTTATTACAAATTTTTCCTCAACAAATTCAATAATACTGATTTTGTCTGTATGGTGTTTTAAAAATTTTTCCTAATTTGTGCACCAATTTTTTAATTTTCATATACTAATATCCCTACTTATTTTTCCTTATAATTTTTCATTTTTCAATGGGTCCAGATTTAGACTCCGATTCGGCGCGTCTGATTATGACCATGTGCGATCAGGGCCTATATCGCCGGATGTTACACAGACCAAGTACATTGAGGAGCTTTTGTATAAATCCAACATGTAGGCTGCCAAATGGGTCCAAATTTAGACTCCGATTCGACGCGTTTGATTATGACCACGCGCGATCAGGGCCTATATCGCCGTATGTTACACAGACCAAGTACATTGAGGAGCTTTTGCATAAATCCAACATGTAGGCTGCCAATACCATAGCCATACCAGCATGTTCCAAAGTTCACCTCACTAGCTCTGGTGAATCATTTCCTGATACCCTTCTATATCGCAGCATTGTTAGAGGCCTCTAGTACTTATGCTTAACTTGGCCTAACATCTGCTATGTAGAAAATAAGGTCTCTCAGTACATGCACAACCCATTACAGTAACATTGGTTTGTGGTGAAATGTATATTGCGATATCTCAATGATACACGAACTCATGGGCTGTTCCTTACGCCACCAACGAGTTCACAACTCTCTGCATATAACTATATTGATTGGGGAGGTTCTGTCAAGGATTGCAAATTTACTTCTTGTTACTCTATCTATGTTGGGAATAATCTCATGGCTTGGGGCTCCTATAAATAATGCATGATAGCTCGTTCCTCTACAGAAGTCGAGTATCGTGCCATTGCTGTATTAGTCTCGGAATTGCATTAGTTGACATCCATCATGGTTGAAATTGGCACATTCCATGCACACCACTTATGTGGTGTGACAATCTTAGTGCCACATATCTCACAACCACACCCATTTTCCGTTCTAGGTGTAAGCATTTAAAGATTGATTTCCATTATGTGTGTGATAAGGTAAAAAAACAAGAGCTTCAAGTTTGTTACATCTATTCTCAAGATGAGCTAGCAAATATTTTGACGAAACCATTATCCAAGGCTTAGTTCCAATTCCTTAAGGACAAGTTGACTGTTCTTCCTAGACCAGCTCAACTTGTAGGTGGGTGATAGAGATACATTCTATTAGGAATATATATATACACTTACACTTGTATATAGATAGAGATAAGAATATTTTTCTCTCTCTTATTCTTATCATTTGTATTTTATATATACAATCTATAAATGAATTATCATACGCAATACAATACCATTATGTTATCAAGAATTGATGAGTCGATTTATGTCATGCTTTTATATAGTGTTTTTGGGTGGTTAATTATCGAATTTTAGTGTGATTTTAGGTATTTAGTGTGTAATTTCATTATGTCCAGGTCATTGGTAAAGAATGGATTAATTGTAGGGATTTTGTAACTAAATGGGACTTGAATGGAAATTTGCCAAAAGTATGCCTAAGTTAGACAACATGCTTTGTGATCTTGGTGCCTTAGCCAACTCCGCACCCGCGATGATTTTACAAGTAACCATGTACACACTCATGTTCATTTTGCACGCTCGTGTTCATTGATTAGATGAAGCTACTGTGTATGACTCATGTCCCTTATTGCGTGCGTGGTGTTCTTACTGCTTATTAAATTGCGTGCACGTGATCTTTGCTCAACCAAAAGACAATTTCAATTTGGACTCTTATTTTACTGTGAATGGCCTAATTTACTTAGCTTTCATTAGAGGATAAATATTTTGGGAAATATTTTTAAAGGAAAAATAATTGTAATTTGGGAAATAGACTCTTATTAGGATTCTTTTATTTTTATCAACCTTTAGTTTAGGTTTGTTCATGTTTTTCTTTTTTTTTTTTGTTCTCTGTTCTTTGTTTTTTTTTTATTCGTTCATTCCATCCAACTTTTGGGGATTCACTGTTCTTCAACTTGGAAGACCGGAATTAATTCTTGGAGATTGCTTGGATAATCAACCAGAGATTAGATGACTTGTATCAATTTTTGGTTAAGGATTAAGTTTTTTTTCAGAGAGCTTTTCTTTTCTTCTATTATCTTTCTATTGTAATGTTTAGTTTAGTATTTATTGTAAGTATGACCACTGCTATAATAATGCATGACTAAATCATTCTGGGTGCTTAGTTAACTGAACCCAATTTTGTATTGAACCTTTATTTTTTCTATGGAATGAATTTTGGACTTTTTTAGTTTCAATTTTTCTTTATTAATTTCTATATTTGATAATTGCCTAATCAACAATTATTAAATTGGAAAAAAAAAAATCTTAGAGTTTAATTATTAGGTGAACCACCTGTAATTAACCTAAAAATTAGACTGAACACTAATTAGTTCATGATAATATTTAATTGGTGATAAAAGTGAGAACTATTAAATCCAAATTTATTGGGACTTTAATTAATTGAGAACATACGAAATTGAGGGATGCAAAACTAAGTACTTGTTTAATCTCATTGATTTAATTTGACTATTTTCATTGCTTTCAATTTATTTTCAGTTTAATTACTCTAATTCTCCAAATCGGATTAGAATGTTTAGGATTTTATTTTTTTCATATTTATTGGTAAGTTTAATTAATTTAGAATTTAATTCAAACAGTTCATTGTGAGATCGATCTCAACAGTAAACTTGCTGGTATTGCAATCGGTTTGTACACTTGCGAGTACTAAATTTGTTGCACCAAGAATAAATTGTTAATTTTTTAATAGTTTGTTTCTAACTATAATGTATTAAAACATCAGGGGTTATGTGTAATTTGTTCAAATGAAAATTTAAAAGAGCTTAGGAACCATTTGATTCAAGGGTGAAAATGAAAATAGGAATAAAAATTGGAATGAAGGAGAATAAGAATGATTGGTTTTAACAAGTTATTTTATTTATTTTTATTAAGGAATGAGAATGAGAATAAATTCATATTGTACATGTTTGATTAAATTATCATATTTATATAAATACTTTTATTTTGATATCTTGAGGCTGGTGTGTAAACAGGCTGATGGGAAATAGGAGTTTACAAGTTTGTGAATAAGCCCAAGCAAGATCTTCTTCAGATCTTTCCTTAGTTTTGGTTGACAAATTATGAGCTCTTGCACCAAAAAAAAAGAACCAGTCAGTTCAACTAAGCCAGTGTTTATCAAACACAAGGACGGTACTGTAGAAATACAGTTCCTTCCTCCTGATGAAGATGATTCCCAGGACTGGTCAGTGCGATGGCTTCCGATGTGGGATGCATTCACGGAGAACACCTCCACCACGCTCCGCCATGCCGTGATTTGCTCGGGACCGACCGCCATGACTCTGATACCATATTGAAGCCCCACAGGGCCGAGGCCCCGAGTCCACCCCAAAATTTTAATTTTATCATTATTAAAAAATAATATTTTTTATAATGTTTTTTAATATTAATTAAGAGTATATTGAAAATTTTAAAAAACAATTATAATTTATACTTAGTTAATTAAACTTGATTTCCATGAGAATGAGTTTTTCATCCCTAGGAAGAGGGGAATGAATAATTCCCATTGATGGGAGAGTAACATTTCTATTAATTTTTTTCTAATCAAACATTAATAATGAAAATCACTCATTTTCATTTTTATCATTTTTTTATAAAACAAACACCCCCTAAAAGAGATTTTTTAATAAATTGTATTAAAATCAATCAAGAAGTGCTTGATTGTTATTCACACATAAAAATAAGATTTTGAGTTTAAATCTTTTTTGAAATTGTATTAAAATCAATTAAGAAATGACTTATTAATATTATTACATGCAAAAGTTGAAAAAAAAATGAGTTCGAATTTCTTTACTATCATCTATTATTGGAATTTTTAACATTGTTATGAATACAAGAAATAACTAACCACATTATGTAGTACTAAGCTTTAATAAATAAAACAAATAAATTGTATTAATTTTTTAAAATTTATTTTTACTAAATATAATAAAAATGATAATGATATTCAGGACTTTCAAGTTCAACCTTTGTATCTGTAATGATAATTTTTAATTAACCAAATATATAAAAATATTAATTGTAATGATGATAATGATAAAGTGTTTTTACTTTTAACATTATCCGATAAATTAAAGCCCCGTCTATCTAACGCTGAATTGGAGTGACACAGAAAATTCTAAAAGCAGACGCAGAGCATTTTTCCTCTTTCAGTCTCTGGCCTTGGCGGCTATAAGTGCCCATTTCAATCTGCTGCTTCCTCTGGGTAAAATCAATTTCCCCTTTGCTTTCAAGTTCTAGGTTTTGGTTAGTTTCTTCTTGTTTTCCCTTATCTTTCACTTATTCCTGTGTTTCAGTTGCTGGATTGCTTATTTTGGTTTCAGGGTTTGTTCTGTGATTTTTGATTTCATGGCATCAAAACGCATCCTTAAAGAGCTCAAGGATTTACAGAAAGATCCTCCCACCTCCTGCAGTGCTGGTAATTCTTCTATTCTCCTACTTCATCATCATAATCATTCATCATACTCTTGCTGCTTAATCTTCAAATTTCTTGTTTTGATACAGGTCCTGTGGCTGAAGACATGTTCCATTGGCAGGCAACGATTATGGGTCCTGTTGATAGCCCTTATGCAGGGGGTGTCTTTTTAGTTTCTATTCATTTCCCTCCTGATTATCCCTTCAAGCCTCCCAAGGTAATCACTTTCTAATGTCTTCATTATTACCCTTATTGCTCCTGTTCTTTAACTACTGCTGCTATTTTGGGTTCTCTCTTTCTCAAGTATTTTACAACACAACTTTCTTATATGCTTTCATGTCTGTTTTTTCTCAGTTCATTATTGTTGTTTGTCAAAATTGGGTGTTATTTTGTTCAGTTCCAGCATTAAATTCCTATCAAGATTTTGAATTTTCAGTATTCGTGTTTTGCATTGTGGAAATATGATTGCGATGATCGGAATTTGTGACCCAGGTTGCATTTAGGACAAAAGTCTTTCATCCCAACATCAATAGTAATGGAAGCATATGTCTGGATATTCTTAAGGAGCAATGGAGCCCTGCCCTGACCATATCCAAGGTTTTATTTGCTATTATATTTAACTTTGTCTTTGTTTGATATTAAAATAATGTTTAATTACTTAGAAAGCTAGCTTGGTTTGCACTATTCTATTTATCAAGTATTGTGTGTTTAAGTGGGAAGCTGGCTTGAAAACTGATATCAATCTGGGATGTATCCAGTTTTATGGTAATCAGTAACTAGTTTGAGGGTGGGTAAGAACTAAGCTTTGTCCAACAATCACTGATAAATATTGGAATTCTAAATATCATATGTTTGAAAATCTTCTGTACCAGTGGAATGTTGCATAGTGACTTGTGTTTTCTTTTCAGTAGGTGCTATTGTCTATATGCTCTCTGTTGACAGACCCAAATCCTGATGACCCACTGGTTCCTGAAATAGCTTATATGTACAAGAATGACAGGGCCAAGTATGAGGCCACGGCTCGCAGCTGGACACAGAAGTATGCCATGGGTTAATCCATTGCCCAATCCTCTGACCTTTAAGCATTCAGAATGCTGTTTACTGTCTACTGATCGCAGTTCAAACTCATAGCAGGAAGGTTCCTATTTGTCTGTGAAAGATAATCCGAGGCTACAAAATTGTAATATAGTATTCTCATGTTGTAGGCGAACTTTGTTTTTTTTTTTTGGCTTTTGCTTCCTACAAATAATTTAATTATAAAGTGTTCAATGCTTATAGTGACTGTTTATATATAATACTTTCAACTGCTTGCAGGGAGATTGTTTCTTCTGATAGCCAAAATTATCAGACTATTATGATATAGCCTAGCAGGAATTTCCCTTAAAAATTGATGATCCTCTCGAGTATCAAATTTAACGCCATTACATATATATAATTCAGTTCTAAATTAAAATAATATTTTATCACAATAAAAATAATTTGAATATTAATATATGACGTTATCAGTTTTATTATTTTCTTAACATGGTAAGGTCCTTGATTAAATTTATAAATATACTGTCATTATGATAGAGATTCGTTGATCTCATTAACTAAATCACTCGTATAGATGATGCATAGGGAGAGATGATGATTGAATCAACTCAATTGAGAATTTCTAATGGTTAAAATTACTATCAATAGGATATTTTCTTAAGGAATGTGATGTAAAAGTTTCGTTTGACCTGAGATCATTCATAGTAATCAGCATGTTATTTGTTATACTTTGATTCCAAACACCTATTGGCCTACGACTAAGTGGCAGAGCCAGAATTTTTAAGGGCGATCAAAAGCTAAAAGTTTAAGTAAGGAGGCAAATAGCCATAAATGTAAGTTTAGAGTATAAAAATAAACTTCCACATCATCTGTGAGAGGACAAATCTAAAAAAAAAATTTATATATTATTACATACATTTTAAAAAGTTAAAAGGAACTATAGTGAATGGGGCTCCGCCACTGTTAGCACGATAGTTAAAAGGATATTAGGTGTGACTAAATACTTGACAACACCCTATATTGGTAGGAACCAACCCTATAAAGAGCACCCACCGCCAATTTTAAGAGATTAATGCTAGAGATTAGTAATTTACTTATACAATAATTTGATGAAATTCTAACGCAAGCGACAAATTATATCCATCCAAGCCGTACAAGTACATCAACCATACAAAATCAAACAAGAGTTGAAATTCGTCTTTGCATTCCAAAAATTAAAAAGTTACATAATTTGAATTAAAAAAAAACAAAATAAACATATACTGAACCTGCAAAAAGAACAAACGGCATGAAGTAAAATGCACATAGCATGCAATTACCCAATCACATAATCATGTTGAATGACGAAAATATTTCATCTCTTTGAATCAAGAAACTACTGTACAAGCTATTTATAGTCTAAAGCTTCTACAAAGAAAGAAAATAACGTCAATCTAATTAACTTTCCTGTTATTGAGCTAACATAAAAAACCAGGAGAAACGGGCAATCCAGCCATTTTCGGCCGGAAGAATCCCCAAAAATGGGCCGGTTTTTATCTTTGAATTTTGTGGATTTTACTTGTTTCACTAGCTTTTTTTGGGAAGGTCAGCCCTTACTTTATTCCCTCTGTAAGAATTGGTCATAGCGGGCTGGAACTACTCCTAAGGAAGTTTACCTACGGGGCTACCTGCTAAGTTTAATAGTAACTAGAACTATTATGCTCCACTGCCCTGTACCAATATGATTGTAAATGAGAAATAGATACTCTCTGGGCTAAGATAGGTGCACTCCCTAAATTTATCTCCTTCCCCCCCGCTTTTTGGGCTAACGGGGGATCTATAATGTTGGTAAATTGGTAATTTGAGAAAAAAATTAAAAAGAAATTTGTAATAACTTACAGATAATTGAATTTGGGTTTAAAGGGAAATACTAGGGTTAAAAGAACAAGTGACTAAAATATATTTTATGGAATTAGATTTAATAATGTTAAAAAAAAAAAAATGCAAAAAATGTCAAAACACGCCTGGGTTTGTGTGCAACATGCCTTACAGTTACTTTGGGGCATCTACACGATGTTGTGTTCGTCTTAAGGGATTAAAGATAGCATTTTGGTCTTTTGTCTCTATAAATACAACCCCATCTTTCATAGAACCCTAATACCTCAAGTCCTTTTTATGCACAGTACCGACCATCTTCTCCGCTCTGCTAACTTTTTTTTCCAAAACCCAAAATTCTCTTAGATCACTTTTCACACAGACAATTTTATTTCGATATTGAGTTTTTAATCGAGCTTTTCTCCTTTTCACTTCAAGTAATAGTAAATATTCTTCTTTCTCATATTAAATTCTAGTATTTTGGAGGCGTTGACACATTAGAATTTTGGGATTTTAATTTATGATTTTGACCTATGGCTGTGGTTATTTTTCGTTCTAAAGCAGGAACCAGTTGGTAGAGATGACCACCAGACCGAGTTAGAATGCTAGAAACAGTTTAAGGCTCCAAAAATTTATGGTCAGTACATATGCTCATTTTTTTTCGCTTATTTATTTTGTGTATGAATGTCCAGTGTGTCAGAATTCGGTATCCAGCGGGACTATTTTGTTTAATTTTTTTTTGTATGTAAATGTTTCATTTCCAGCATTTTGAATTAATTTTTTGTGATTAAAAATATGTTATTTTGATGTTAGATGCATGTTAAAATCAATTTGGTCGAATTTAAATTTCCAAATTAATTCTAGACCGTAAATGAGTCATTTTGAGTGTCTTATGTGTTGGTTTGTTTGTCTTGATAATTTTGGCTTGTGCCAAAATTATTTTGATGGACTCGAGCTGACTTAGAGATGCTTAAAAAGATAATTTAAGGTTCTGAAAATTTTGGAAATTAATTTGAAATTAATTTAAGTTGAGCTAATGACATATCTAGTATGATTAGAAAATGACATATATGTTAAAATTAAATTGTTTAATTTTTGACATCATAATAATTTGATTTTAAGGTGAATTTAATTTTGAATTAATTTTGGAAACATGAAGTTTAATTTTATTTGGTAAATTATTAAATTTCATATTAAATGACATACAAAACTAAATTGACCGAAACAACAAAAATAAGTAATTTCGGTTCAAGTGTTGAATCGACTTTCAAATTTATAATCCAAAATTATCACTACCTATTTTATTTACTTTTATGCATTAGGGAATGCATGCTAGGGGTATATGAAAGACATGATGGATGATTATAGATTTAAGCCCAATGTGATTAAGCATGCATGATTTTTGTTTTATAGAAAATAGGGTCTGCGTATCCCAACTTATCTCTTCTTTCTCATGTATTTCTTTTCCCATCTTACTCCTCTCAAATATAGATTGAGATTTTCTATATCTGAAATATGTAATTAGATTACATATGATTATAATAGAATAGAGATGCAAATGAGAATGAAGCAAAGAAATCATGTCTTATAGTTAATGTAACTATCTTTATATATCCATGTGATGAATGTATGATATATAAAATCATGCAATAATAACATGATGAGACTAATTTAATAAAATCCCTCGTTAAATAAACAATTATATTTTATGTCTTCCATTAATGTGGGGAGAACCAGAATTCTTCTAAAGTTAGAGTTGTTGAGTTGCCTCAAGCTTACTATATAAAAATATATTCGAACCATTGAAATTAGATTCATAATTAATGGGTTGGACTTAACCAATATCATTGATTTGTTAGACTTGCGCCAATGTCAATGAGCATTGGAGGTGAAATTGGATAAGTGTACATGAGATGTGTACATATCAAGAGTTGATAGCCCAATGTGTGTGCACACATCAATTAGTTGATAGCACAAGATTCGATAGTTGCATGGAAATGTAATTGGTATGGATTAGATACCTATCAACTAAACTAAGGATGGTTTGTTGAGTTGCCTCAAGGTCATTCTTAGCAAATTGAATATCGACCCACTAAGAGAACTTCCATATAGGTTCTCTCGGGTTCATAGTGAGGGCTTTTAGCTCGTAATAAAATAGTGGGAGTTATAATACAATTTATTAAAGACCTAATAATCATGCATTTTCACATACATTCTAACATGCTCTTTTTACATCTTGGTTGCCAGAATCAACATCTTGTCTACAAGTGTGAATTTGCGATCTTTAATGGAAACAAATAAGTTGGCTGATCCTAATTTCCTAGACTAGTTTAGGAATTTGAGAATAGTTCTCAAATCCGAAAAAATAAACTATGTCTTAGATAAGCCACTTCCCAGTTCCCCTATTGCTGATGCTTCTGAAGAGGTTTAAAAGGCTTATAAGAAGCATCTCGATGGTAGTGAGATGGCAAGTTGTATTATACTTGCCACTATGTTATCAGAGTTACAAAAGCAACATGAGGCTATGGATGCTAACATTATGGTCTATCATCTTAGGGAGCTTTTTGACGACTAAGCACGATCTAAAAGGTTTGAGACCTCTAAGTAGCTCTTCCGCTCCAAGATGATTGAGGGGACATATCCAGTGCAATATGCTCTGAAGATGAATAACTATATTGAGAGGTTGGCTGCATTGAGATTTATGATGAACCATGAATTAAGTATAGACTTAATTCTTAGTGGTTTGACTGATAGTTATGCGCATTTTGTTCTTAACTATAAGATGGACCATATTTTTACCACTATTCCTGAGCTGATCAACATGCCCAAGACAGTTGAGCCATCTGTCAAAAAAGACAATAAGACTGTGATGCTGATGGACTCTTTTAGTTCTAAGAAGAAGAAGAAGTCCATGAAGCCTAAGGGAGGCTTGGCTAAGAAGAAGGCCAAAGAGACTACCCCAAATGGGACTTGGTTCTATTGTGGCAAGGATGGCCATTGGAAGAGGAACTGCAAGGCTTACTTAGAGTCCTTGAAGAAGAAGGCATCTGATGTCCCATCTACTTCAGGTATTTATGTCATTGAGGTTAATACTGTTTCTAATAATAATGTATGGGCATTAGATATCGGTTGTGACTTACACATATGCACTAATATATAGGGCCTAAGGAATAGTAGGCAACTCAATAAGGGAGAGTCGGACCTGCATATTGGAAATAGAGCAAGGGTTGCTGCAATAGCTGTAGGAACTTATGTATTGACCCTCTCTAGTAGGCTTATTTTAAATTTGGACAATTGCTTTTATGTACCTGCTTTAACTAAAAACATTATTTCTATTTCTAGTTTAAATAAATATGGTTTCCATTTGGCTTTTAGTAACAATTGTTGTTCTATCATGTTGAATGATATTCTTTATGCTAGTGGTACATTATGCAATAGTATATACATATTAGATATGTCAAATCCAATTTTAAATATCAATGACAATAAGAGGCGTAAACAAGATTTGTTGAAACCATCTTATTTATGGCATTGTTGCCTTGGCCATATAAGTGAGAGGTGCATGACTAAGCTACATAAGAGTGTTAGTTTGGGGTCATTTGATTATGAATTATATGACATATGTGAATCTTGCTTATTAGGCAAGATGACAAAATTGCCCTTTAAAGGAAAGGGTGAACATGCTAATGGACTATTAGATTTAATACATTCAGATGTATATGGTCCATGTCCACACATGCCAGAGGTGGTTTCATCTACTTAATTACCTTAATCGATGACTACTCATAATTTGGGTATGTGTATCTTATGAGAGACAAATATGAAGTTTTTGAAAAGTTCAAAGAATTCAGAAATGAAATGGAGAAACAACTTGGGAAAAGTATTAAAACACTTTGATATGATTAGGGTGGAGAATACTTAAGCCAAGAGTTTCTTGACTATCTTAGGGATAAAGGGATATTATCCCAGTAGACTCCACCTTAAATGCTGCAACACAATTGAGTGACTGAAAGGAGAAACCGAACCTTATTGGATATGGTATGGTCAATGATGAGCTTTGCAGAACTACCTAAATCATTTTGGGGTCATGCACTAGAGACAACCGTTTATATTTTGAATAGAGTCCCTTCGAAGTCAGTTGATGTTACTCCATATGAGATGTGGAATAAAAAAAGGCCCACACTTTCTTACATAAGAGTTTGGAGTTGTCCTGCTTATGTGAAGCGGATAATATCAGATAAGTTGGAAGCTAAATCTGACCGATGTTTGTTTGTGGGATATCCTAAAGCATTATATGGATATAAATTCTACCACCTCTTGGAACAAAAAGTGTTTGTTTCAAGACATGCTATCTTTTTGTAGAAAGAGTTTCTTCTAAAAGGAGATAATGGTAGCAAAATTGAACTTGAGGAAGTTCAAAATGCTCAAGTAGATGCTAATCAACTGCCTAAACCTGAGCCTGCTATTCATATAAATGAGATAGTAGCTCAACCTTCTGAAGCATAAAAACTTTGTAGGAAAATTAGGATACACACTATTCTAGAGAGATATGAATTTCTTATAAGCGAACATAATGACGTATTGCTCATAAAAGATGATGAGCCTACAACCTATGGAGAAGTTTTGAATAGTTCAGAATCTTACAAATAGCTCCAAGCTATAAAGTCAGAAATGGATTCCATGTATGAAAACCAAGTATGGACTTTGATTAACCCACCTAAAGGGATAAAGCCCATAGGGTGCAAATGGGTTTTCAAGAAGAAAACTGATATGGATGGTAAAGTTGTTACATAAAAAGCTAGACTGGTACCTAAAGGATATCTTTAAAGACAAGGAATTGACTATGACGAGACTTTTAGCCCAATAGCTATGCTTAAATCTATAAGGATACTCTTAGCCATTGCTGCTCATTATGATTATGAGATATGACAAATGGATGTGAAGACAGCTTTCCTTAATGGAAACCTAATCGAGGATGTGTATATGACACAGCCAGAGGGCTTCATATCCAAAGATGGCGAAAAAGTATGCAAGCTTCAAAGATCCATTTATGGATTGAAATAAGCATTCAGGAGTTGAAATATCCGGTTTGATGAGACAATTAAACAGTTTGGTTTCTCACAAAATCTGGATGAGCCTTATGTATACAAGAAGGTTAGTGGGAGTACAATTGTGTTCCCTATGTTGTATGTGGATGACATACTGCTAATAGGAAATGATGTCTCAGTCTTGCAATCGATTAAAATTTGGTTATCCAAGAATTTTTCCATGAAAGATCTTGTTGAAGTAGCCTACATTTTGGAGATAAGAATCTATAGAGATAGATCTAAAAGGTTACTCAATTTTTTACAGTCTATTTACATATACAAGGTACTCAAGAGGTTTAGCATGGAGCAGTCTAAGAGAGGATATATTCCTATAACCCATGGAATTACTCTCTTAAAATCTATCCAAAGACCAAGATAAGAGGACATGTATGAGTATGATTCCATATACTTCGGCCATAGGATCAATCATGTATGCTATGATATGTACAAGACCAGATGTATCATATGCTCTGAGTGTCACAAGCAGATACCAGTCAGACCTAGGTGAGGGTTATTAGGTCGCTATTAAGAATATCCTTAAGTATTTGAAAAGGACTAAGGATGTATTCTTAGTATATGGAGATAGAGACCTTGTAGTGAGCGGGTATATCGATGCCAGCTTCCAATCTGACAAGGATGACTCAAAATCCCAATCAGGTTATATATTCACACTTAATGGTGGAGTAGTTAGTTGGAAGAGTTCCAAACAAGAAATAAGTGCTGATTCCACAACTGAAGCAGAATACATAGCAGCTTTTGAAGCAGCAAAGGAAGCGGTTTGGATTAAGAAATTCATCATGGAACTTAGAGTGGTTCCTAGCATTGTTGGTCCAATACAATTGTATTGTGACAACAATGGAGCCACTGCATAAGCAAAGGAGACACGGTCTCATCAGAAGTCTAAACACGTACTCAGAAGATACCATTTGATTAGAGAAATCATTAGTAGGAATGATGTAAAAATAGAGAAAGTGCCCACTAATTAGAATATAGTTGATCCTCTAACGAAGCCACTTCCACAAAGGAAATATGTTTCTCATGTACTCGCCTATGGAATTCAATATAAAGGCGATTAGCTTTAGTGCAAGTAGGAGATTGTTAGAGAAGTGCTCTAAAGGCAATCACCTTTAGCACTTATTGTACATGTTTATTTGATTAATAGAAGACATTTTTATTATTAGAAAGATGGTGCACCAAGAAGGGGGGGTTGAATTGGTGGCAAATAGAAATTTTTGACCTAATGGATTTCTTTGAGTGTTTGAGCAATATGCAAATAAAGCATAGAAAGTAAAGGAGCAAGAGAATATTGCATACAAGGTTTTATAGAGGTTCTGGTGTTAATAAACCCTAGTCTTCTCCCCAACCACAATTGGGAGTTCTACTATCTCAACTTGAGATTACAAGAGAGTTTCCTAGCTAACTCATAACTAAAGAGTTTTCTTAGCTCACCCACAACTAAGTGTTTTCTCAAGGTTCACACTGAATCCAAATCCCTTGTGTTTTAATGGCTTACACAATAACCAATTCCTTATGTTTTGAACAGGCTCATACTGAACCCAAACAAGAGTTTTTCTCACTAGGATCACTCTTACAACCTATACCCAAGTGTTTAAGGTTAACACTTCAACCTTTTTACAAAATAAGTTGGGAAATAAAATTGCAAGAGTTTTGACATACTTAAAATTAAGTTCTTATGTTATAAGGCCTTTTGAAGGTCTTTTTATAATGTTTACCTTCCAATTAGTTGTTGCATATGGTGCCAAAATTATTTCTAATATTCAATAGATGATTGACTAAAAGTTGTTTGATAAAGATAGTTTCCCGCTCAGGAAATTCATATATCCGTTGGAGTCTTACATGTGATAGCCTTTGATTTATCCTTTTCTTCAATGAATAGTCTCAGTCAAATTTTCCATTTGAGACAAAAGTTTCCCGGTAGGAAAACCATGTTTCCCAGTCAGAAAACCATATTTCCTGGTCAAGACAACTTTCTAAAACTTTTGACTTAAAGCTTGGAATGCTTTCCTGAGGAGGAAACTGTCCTTCAATTTTTGATCGATTTGTTCATTAAACAAATCAAATCCAATTTGACTTGAAACTTTGTACACTATCAAAATAACACTAGATGAAGACATTAGTAACATTTAATTTGATTGTTAAGATCAAAATAGAGATCAATCATCCTAAGGTCAACAATCTCTCATTTTTTTATTTTGACAAACAAACTAAGCAAAATAATAAAATTGAGTATGCAAAAAAGAAATTAACATATTGAAAAGCAATTACATCAAGTTTCAAGGCAATCCATTTTGATTATCGTGTTCCATTATAAAAAATCACACATTTTAGATCTCAATATTTTCGAAAGATCTCTCCCCCTTTATATTCTTACATTTTGCTTTGTTTTCTTATATTTTTCCTCCTTTGTCAAGATCAAAAAGAATATAAACAAGTATAGCATATGATCAATCACATAGGACATAAAGAAAGAATATTAAAAAATTAAACAACATGATACCAAAAGGTTATACTATATAAAAAAAACTCTTAAAATATAACAAGGATATGAAAATAACAAATGTTATCCACTTCCTAACAAATGATACCAATTGTTGGTCGCATAAACACATATCAAAAATATCAAAATAAATATATCATTTTAAAGCATAAAATGATATGTTTAGAGAATGCTTATCGATATGAAGACAGTTCAAACATCTTGAGACACTTTTTCATAGATATTCAATTCTTCTCTTGTGATCTCTTCTTTAAGTAGCTCCCCCTTACTTTATGCTAAGTTTGAGTTTAATAGGGTTGATCACTTGAGAGAAGACATTTTGTTGAGCATGTGCCTTTGATCATGTATGGACAACCTTTAAAAGAATTAAACAATTTTGGTACCCATTCAAATTTGGGTCCATTGGGGTTAGCTCTAGAAGGTTCCCAATGAGCCTTTCGTATAAAACAATGCTTGTTTATGTGCCCAAACCTCATACAATAGTGGCATTGCTTGGACTTAAACATTTTTTGCCACTTTGCATGGGGTTTAGGTCTCACAACATAAAAAGAACGTGAATGTGAGTAAGCACAATGTTGTGTGGTATGTGAAATCTTAGGTGCATGCCTTTTATACAAAAATGCATGGTTGATTTTTTGAGGTTTCCCTCTTGGACCATGTGAACTTTTACTACTCTTCTTTTGAGTAGTGGCTTTGGTATGTGCCTTGCCTTTGGCTTTAGAGCCAATTACCTCAATGAATGAGGTTTGTGGTGTGCTAGCCTTAACAAATATTGAGCTAGGTAGAAATGATGTTGAAGCTCCATTGAAGCCTAGAACATATCTCATTATAAGAGATCTTTGAGATACAATTAGTGTATCCAAATTTTCCTTCCCATTATGAAATTTTGGAATTGAGTTTCTAAGCTCTTCAACCTTAGTTTTTAAAAAATTATTTTCTTTAAGCAAAGAAGAGGCTGAAGGTTTTGATAAAAGATCATCCAATGATTTTCTAAGAGATTCATAGATGTTTTAAGCTCTAAAACAATTTTTTGAAGATCATCAAAATCATTTTTCAAATCCAAATACTTGTTTTTATAAAATACGTTTCTTTTTAAATTTCTCAATTTCAAGGTTCATAACTTCAATCAAAATATCATCATCATCATGCATGTTATCAAAAGATTGAGATGTAGAACATACCTCATAGGAGTCCTCTTGTTGAGCCAGGAAGCAAGAGGAGACAATTTCTCCTTCACTTGAGGAGCTTTCATCATTTGAGGGCTCATGCCTTATTTGCTTTATGTAGGAACTCCTTTTGTGTCTTGAGTACTTGGAGGATTGATTAAAGCTATTGCCATACCTTTTCTTTTCCTTAAGCTTTAATCTTCTCATAAGGTTGACAATCTCTTCATCAATATCTTCTTCACTCCTTTCCCCTTGGCTAGAGCCTTTATCTTTATAATACTTTGAAGTTGAAGCTTTGAAAGCTAAAGCCTTCTTCTCCTTTTGAAGCTCTATCTCCTTGTCTTTTGCCAAGGCCATCTCATGAGTGAGAAGCTTGCCAATAAGCACAACGGTGGACATTCTACTTAAATCTTCATTGGCTTCCTCAATGGCGGTAACTCTTGACTC
>CATIWF010177394.1:0-28580 GCA_949630135.1 Balakata baccata
AAGAAGAAGAAGGGTTGTTTCAAATTTTCATCTTTGGTTGGGTAAGCTTACTCCAAATACTCTTCAAATTTCACTATTTCTTTCTTGTTTCTATTTATTTCTTTATTTTGTGATTTGAATTTATAAATTCAAATCATTTCCTTGTGTTTGGGTGTTGTTGGAATGATATTCAAGAAAAATTCATTGTTAACCGAAATTGATGTTGAAGACTTAGAGGAAATTTTTGGAGAAGTTGCAAATATCTGAGTTTTGAGATTTATGGTACCCGTAGTCGTAGAGCAAAGAATTGGAAGATTTTTGAATTTGTTGAACCAAAAGTGGAATTAAGAGAGTTAAAGGATTATTAAAAAAATTAATTAAAATTTAAGAAATGTGGAAATTTGGTATTCCTTGTGATTTTGGTTGGGATCGCTGGGAGAGAATTGTGGGAGCTGTAGAGTTGTGGAATTTGGGGTTGGAAATTTTGGAGACCGAAATTTTGAAGAAATAAATAAATAATAATATAACAATAATAAAATAAATTTATATGAGAGACATAAAATTTTGTTTAAGAAATTTTATTTTAATTATTTAACGAAATTAGCATTATTCAAATGTTATTATTTATTTAAATATTCTTCGTTAGCCGAATTTTTATCATAAATGCCGGTGTCGGGCAAGAATAAAGAATCGGTTAATGTGAAAAAATATTAGTTCAGGTTTGTACAAATTTATAGCAACTATCATAACCATAATACCCTCCTATATAACTAAATTTATTTTAATTATAATGAGATAATGTTACCAAACTCATCAAAATCTGATAAATTAAAAGTTAATTTCACATTATAATTATGATGACTTGAAATTTAAAATCTAAAATACATATGAAAATGAAAAATAAAATATTTATATCCATAAAAATTCTTGAGCTATAACTAGCTTAAATATACAAAACTTTCTTTTAAAAAATAAATAAATACAAATTGAAAGCTTTTTATAAATTACAACTAAAATTCAACATCATGCATGTATCATTGTTCTTTTAGTGTCGGCTTAACTTTTGATTCTCTGGGCTCTATCTACTATCAACTGCTTCAAACTCTTTTCAATCTGTGGGTGAAAAAACCTACACACTAAGTAACTAGCGCTTAGTGGTGCATATATGCTTTCAAATCCACTATAATTATATAGCATCATCAAGTAAATATGCAAATAATAATATATCCTATTTTTCTCATGTATCATGCCAAATAAAAATACACAATTATAACACCTACATGCTATAATGTCCAACATACACATATCTCATATACCAATTTCAATTTCATCTTCCATAGCATCACTCATATCCCAACCATGTTCATGCTCACATTTCAAATGACTACCATAACCAAATTTAACTAAATATAAAATGGTATACAATGATGTAACATCCAAATATCAATTTTCTATCATTTCATTACATATATAAATAATTTCCATAATATTCTCACCTTATAACTTATCATTATTAAAGAGGTCGTGATCATCTCACCCATATACTCTAAACTGGACTAAAATATAAGATTTTGAAGATAAATCACATTCATAAAATGCAACGAAAATTAAAATTTTCAAAATCCAATTCACAGGAATATAGATAGTTAGAAATTATTTTAATTTCTTGACTTGTTATTCAATTTTTCACCTTGTGGATTGTCGTAAAGCACAATAATCGAAATTGATATGTCTCTAACGGTATCCACAAACTCTTAGAGAGATGACTTAAATAATTTCTATGTGCTAGTAAAGAAACTAAACTTTTGAGAGAAAATGAAATTAAAGTACCTTAATTATTTTTTGGCTCAATATTATTTTCTGTTAAAAAATAATATTTATATGTTTCTCATTTTTGCTATTGGGTTTTAGAGTCCTACTCTAACCCAAATTTGATTTAAAAATCAAAGTGGCATGAAAGTATGAGGATTTGGGGGGAGTTAGCCAAAAATTCCATGCAGTTTATGCTGCCAGCAGTATGCAGTTGCACACTGGGCAAGGCCTGTGATCCCCTTGAACGATTTTTCAGAATTTTTTCTGTGTTCTTATCACGGTCCAACTCCAAATATTTTTCTCTCAAATTTGGATTCTATCCAAAACTATTTTACTTATTTTTCACACCTCTAATGCGTGTGACTCATTAGATTTCCAGTTATATTGACCATCCAAATTAACAATTAATTCGAGCAAATTATGAACAGTAATTTTTGTACAATTTTCTTGGTTAATTTGGATATAATTCTCAAGAGATTATATATATATATATCTTAAGGAAAATTTTCAAAAATAGCAAAAAAGGTCTAAATATTTATAAATATACATAAACTTAAATTTTTTTTTTCAAAAATGTCTCAAAATATTACAAAAGTTCTTACATTCAAAAGTCAATCCAAAATATGTTAAAAGTACATCCAAAGTTTACTATTAGATATTTAGTCAATGTTTATCAGAAATCTATCAAATGTTTGCCAAAAAATTAGTAAAAGTTAAAATAAATTTATTATAAAATTAATGAAAGATAAAGTTATTCAAAATTTATTATAGATCAAACTAAAATTTACCAGAAATCTACTTAAAGTTTACTAAGAAAATTAGTTAAAGTTGAAGTTATCCAATATTTACTAGAAATGTCAATCTCTCAACTAAAATTTATTAAAGATCTATCTAAAATTTATCAAAGTAAATAATATTAATGAAGTTAATTAAATAATAATTACAATAAATAAAGGCATTTTTGAAAATCAAACCTATTGTCCCTGATCATTATAAGTTAAATTGCAACTTATTTCTCCATGGCAGCTACTTCTTTTTTCAAATTCTTCCGTGGCAGTCCTCTTTTACAAACCCAGATCTAGAATTTTAGATATGTGAAAATCTCTTCTTCCGTCGAGGGTTGTATCATTATTTGATGTAGATTTTCATATTTGCTCCTACAGTTCTTCGAAGTTGTGCACAATGAGAGATAAAGTTGCTATTTTTTAAAACAAAAAATTAAAAAAAATGATAAAAAAGAAATTGTATTGGTATAAATAAAAAGAAAAAAAAATATTTATTTCTATAAATAAAATATATAGTTGGTGAAAATTTCTCAATTCTTAATATCGAATAGGACGTTAGGATCCTAAGTTTGAATTTTCTCATCTACTCAATTTTATGAAGGCCCAAAAATTAGTGAAAGTCAAAGTTATCCAAGATTTATCATAGATCAAACTAAGATTTACTATAGATTTACCTAAAGTTTACTAGGAAAATTAGTTAAAGTTGAAGTTATCCAATATTTACTAGAAATCTGCTTAAAGTTTACTAAAGATCTCTTCAAATTTTATCCAAAATTTACCTGAAATTTATCTTATATCCAGTCAATTTCTCAACTAAAATTTATCAAAGATTTATTTAAAATTTATTAAAGTAAATAATATTAATGAAGTTAATTAAATAATAATTACAATAAATAAAGGCATTTTTGAAAATCAAACCTATTGTCCCTGATCATTCTAAGTTAAATTGCAACTTATTTCTCCATGGCAGCTACTTCTTTTTTTCAATTTCTTCCGAGGCAGTCCTCTTTTACAAACCCAGATCTAGAATTTTAGATATGTGAAAATCTCTTCTTCCGTCGAGGGTTGTATCATTATTTGATGTAGATTTTCATATTTGCCCCTACAGTTATTCGAAGTTGTGCACAATGAGAGATAAAGTTGCTATTTTTTAAAACAAAAAATTTAAAAAAAATGATAAAAACGAAATTGTATTCGGTATAAATGAAAAGAAAAAAAAATATTTATTTCTATAAATAAAATATATAGTTGGTGAAAATTTCTCAATTCTTAATATCGAATAGGACGTTAGGATTCTAAGTTTGAATTTTCTCATCTACTCAATTTTATGAAGGCCCAAAAATTGCAACATGAGATTTATTATTTATTTTTATGATAATTAGCTAATGAAATAATATATATTTTAAATTTATTTTTTAACATTTAAACTAAATAAATTGCAATAGATGAGTTCAAAATGAAATCAGGTGGTGGTAACTATTGATTCCTTTAAGAACATTCCAATTGACTAATTCTTTCAACTATAGTCTTTATTTTAAAGAGTTATTTTATAAAAAAGTTAGTATATTGTATATATATATATATATATTTTTTTTATATTAATGTGTTTTTAAAAAATATTTTTTTAGAATAAATTAAAAATAAATCTCGTGGTTTTAAAAATTACAGTCACAAATAAACTTTTAAAAAATTAACAGTACGTACATCTTCTTGTTTTTTGATAAAAATATTGTTTGAAATAACAATTAGAAAAATTGAAACTTGAATATATTGACTATCCTGCGGTTACCCTTGTTGATGACAAATATAAATCCTAAACTCTTATAAAAGGTTAATAGACTATACATGAATTTTAGAAAATTCATACAAACATTATAATTTTCTATATACTCGACCCAGGTATGGGTGCATGGATTCAAAATTTGATCTTTCATTGTTGCAGTTGTAGAACTAAAAATTATCTTGCCACATGATCCAATTGACCCACAAATTTGTAATTAGGGTAAAAAGTGAGTGTAGAAATAAATAAAAAATCTCATCAATTATAGCTTGAGATGCTCTTAGTACTCCAGTTAAAAAAAAAAAAGAAGAGATGCTCTTAGTACTAAAAAGAGAAATGAAAGTTTGCAAGTCTCTAATTATATTACGTACTAAGACATATATATGAATGTTAAAGCTAGCAGCTTAATTAAGCACGTAATTAATCACATGAAGAAACTAGCACATACTGCTAAACATAATTTTCAGCACATAGAATTATTGGCTGGCAGCTGATTAGCAATTAATTACACCACTTAATGCTAAAACAAATTGCTTGGCAAATATTGCCAAGTTTATTTTGTCAGCATCGTTGGGACAGAAAATTGTGTGCTTTCCTCCTTTTGTTTCTTAAAATAGGTCCGTTTGACATTGTATCTAGAAAAAATATTTTTCACAAAAAATTTTATATTTTTAATTTTTTTAAAATTTTAAAAACTATTTTCTGATAAAAATAGATAAATGTATGTTTTTTAAAAAACAGATTTTAAAAAATAATTTATAAAAAATTAAAAAAATCTATTAAGTAAATAAAAAAATTTAAAATCCGTTTTTTCAATACTTAACAACAATACTAAATATGCAAAAGACAGTGCAGCCTAAGCAGATTCATTCACATAGTGACAAAATCATTAATTTACGCTATTTCTGTGTGAATAGATTGTTAGATTTTAGACAACTCATCACATTTTTATTCTATTCTGTACAATTTTGTTTAAATTTTTTTCTATATTAAGAGTTTTTTTTTATTTTTTTATATATTAAATTTTTTTTATAGTAAATTTTTATATTGTATGCAAATTTTAAATTTTAATTTAAATATATGGTATGAAAATTAAAAATGTTGATTGAATTATTGACTATCCAACAATCATCACTAGATGGCGAGTATTGAAGAGTGATTTTTAGGCTTCAACATTGCTTTTTCTATCATATAAAATTTTTCTTTTTTAATTATTTAAAAGTAATTTCAAATGCGAAATGTTAATTAGGGATGCTTTAATTAGTATTTTTATTTATAATAATCGAAGAAGTTTCAAGTTCGAATTTCATTATTAAATCTACCAATATTTGTGGGAGTTTGGTGGAAGTTTATTTCCTTTTATAATGAGTATAAATATATGACTAGTGATAGAGCTAGACTCCTTAAGTTAAAGAGGTAAATAACTAGAAATTTATATAAAAAAAGGTAAAAAGTTAAAAATATAAGTTTATAGTGTAAAAATAAGTTTTTAACATAAAAGACAAATTTCAAAAAATAATATAAATTTACATAATGTACTTTAAAAAGTACCTTATTGTATTTTGTAACTCACTATCTACTTAACCATACAATGAATGAAAAAAATAATTTCAAATTAAATAATAAAAGGAAAAAGAAAAAAAAAGTAAGAATAATTAATTAGAGTTTTAATTTTGGCAACGAATTTCTGTTTGGGACGTTGAATGAATATGAATAAGAGAATATGGGAATTCTGTTGAGATGAGAAGTGGCGTGCTTGAACTTCGATTGTCTTGAATGGTGAGCATGTTGAATAAAAAGAATAAACGTATATTTTTCCAACTAACCAAAAAGCAAAATTACATCTTTATTCAATTATTTTCTAGGCTTTTTTTTTTCTATTAAGAGATTTAATAGGTCGTAAACTACACAATAGTAACAGTCATTTCTTTACACACATAAATATGTTAAACTCCAACAAATATTAGTAGATAGTAGCGAAATGACTCGAATTTGAAGCTTTCTACATTTTTGTAAATAAGAATACCGATTAAAATATCTCTTGATTGACACAATTTTTTTTAATTTATTAAGAAACTTAATAAGTTGTAAATTATACTATAAAAATAATCATCTCATTTCATTCACCGTAAAAGTAATGAATTCTCATCAATATTGGTATATGATGATGAGAAAAATCGAACTCGAGATTTTTCCAATTCTAAAAAATGAAAATATCAATCAATCCACTAATTAATCTAAGAAAAAAAAAATACATCTTTGAAATTTATTCATCTAATAATACAACAATTTTGTGTTTTTCATATATATAATGCAATGATAATCACAAACTATAAATCCAAAAAATACGATTTGATGAGAAATCCATCTGCTAGTGGGGGATTACCATTATTAACTAATTAATTAAGGTGGAAAATAATTTGTTATTTTGATTTTCATGCACTAATATATTTAAATTAATTGAATTACAAAAAATACAAATAATTTTAAAAATCACATGCAGCCACATGAACACCCACCAACAGGATGACTCATCTTCGTATCACAAGATTCAGAACTAACATGAATCTACTACTTACCATTGTTCTGTTTTTTTTGTTCTACCAACCTCAAAACTTTTTTAAAAAGATAAAAACATGCACCATACATTTAACCTTCATTTTCACTAGATATATATACATGTTCTAGCTATTCAATTTTTACTTTTTTTATTTTTTGGCTTTAGACACTGTATTATTATTATTATTATTATTATTATTATCTATTTTCGGTATTTTATCATAAAAATAATTTTTTATCCACTTTACAATTTACATCTATATTATGTTTTTGCTCCACATAATATTTAGATCATTTGGATTGACAGATTTTATATGCTCCATCAAAATATTGTCCCACAATCTCCATCAGTTGGAGCCCAAATTATATGGATCGAACCGAGTATGAGTTTATGTGTTACATACCTATTATAGCGGTCATATAGTAATTTTTTTTTTAATTTATCAATAATGCCATTATTTATTAAACAAAAAAAGTGACTAATATATTAGAAAAAAGATTCTAATAAAAATAATGATAAAAACATGAAAATACATATTAAAAATTATATAATAATTATTTTATTAATTTTGAAGTAAAATTTTATGCCCCTTTTTTTTCAATTTCAAATTTTACAGACTTTTTTTTTTTTGCATGAAATATATATAAAAGAATATTAACAGCTGAGTTTTTTTTTCCCCTTTTATCTTGTAAAAATTTGGAAGCCTACGAGAATCACAATAAAATATGGAAAATGACCAGAAAAAAAAAAAAAAAAAGAAATAAGAAAGAGAGATGCATTAATTGGAAGCAGACAGAAAAATCATAATTATGATAGCGAAATAAATTAACAAAAAAAGAAAGAAAAATAAACCAGTTTATAAATGAGGCCACGTCGAAATACTGATGGACGCAAGTTCCTCAACGTAGTAGTAGGGGAAGAAGAAGAGCAGAAGCGGAGGAGCTTATCGATTAGATCGTCGGCGTTCTGGTTATTAGTAAACATTATGGCTGGCCAATCGAGGAAATGGATGATTTTAGTCGCAACCATTTGGATTCAGGCTTTTACAGGGACGAATTTCGATTTCTCTGCTTATTCATCGGATTTGAAATCGATTCTCGGAATTTCTCAAGTTCAATTGAATTATTTGGCGGTTGCTTCTGATCTGGGAAAAGTTTTAGGTTGGTCTTCTGGATTAGCTTTGATGTATTTTCCTTTATGGATTGTTCTTTTGATGGCTGCTTTTATGGGTTTCTTTGGTTATGGTCTTCAATGGCTTCTCTTGAGGAATCTCATCTCCTTGCCCTATATTCTGGTATGTTCGTTCCTTCTTAATTTTCTCCTGCATTTTGATTTTCTTTTGCTTTTTCCTCTCATCCAAACAAACCTTTTCTTCTCATCATTGTTTCTCGGCGCAGAGAGATCAAAAGAAAATCGGACTCTTTTTTTTTTTGTTTAATTAATCATAAAATTCAAACCAAAATTAAATTAAATTAGGATTCTTATTAGATAGTAATTCTTTTGAATTTTATTTGCAATTTTAGCTTAATCCAATTATGAGGCGGATATCAAATACCATGATGTATCCAATACTCTGCTGTCTCTGCTTGGCTCTTGCTGAGTTGACAGCAACCAATACCATGATGAATCCCACAGTCTGCTGACTCTGCTTAGCTCTCGCTGAGTTGGCAGGAATTAATTCTTCCAAAATATTATATATAAAAAAAAATAATTAGAGGCCAGAAGTTTCTTGCTACTTCTCCTGTTTTCTCTTCAATTATCTGATTTGGCATATTTTTTAAAATAACAAATTAAAAGCATTTATTTTTATTTATAATTTTTTTTTAAAAATGTTTAATCACAACAATTTTTATTTTGATACTGTGTTTAGAATTGCTGTTATTATTTTAAAAGTAAATTTTAAATTTTTTAATTTAATTGATTAATTTTTAATTTTTTATAAATTAATTTTCTCAAATATGTTTATGTAAAAGTCATTTATTTAGGGTTAATTATATAAATGGTGCCAAATTTTAGCATTTTGTTGCAATTTGGTATAAAATTTTTTAATTGTTACAATTTGATACTAAAATTTTTAAAAATATTGTAATTTGGTACTAAAGTCAAAATTATAGTAAAAATAATAATGTGCAATATTAATCAGCTAATGTGACATATTGATTGACTGACATGGTATGCTAATGTGACATGTTAATATGCTGATGTATTATTTTGTTAAACTGATATTTTAAGTTGATACTAATTTACAATTTTTAAAAATTTTTATATCAAATTATAACTATTTGTAATAAAATATCTCTATTCATTTATCAATTTCTATTTAAGTACGGATTTTAAATTTTAAAAAATTAAAAAAATAATTTTTTATAATAAAAATATAAATTTTTTTAAAAAGCTCATATAATGACAAACGGACGCTGAATATTTTCCAACGTGCCACAGATCAAGTGAGAAATACGAGATCTACTGATACAGCCTACACGGTACTTTCTTTTTTGAAAAGAGCCCACACGGTATTTTCATCTGCAATTTATATGATATAATGTTTTTTTTAATATATTTTTTCTTTTCGAGTTTTGAATATTTTGATATCTTATTTTATTATATTTTTTAAACTAAAATACTTTATTAAAGTTCTTAATATTTTCTTTCAGTGTATTTTTTTATTTAATAAAATACTTTATTTTACTGTTTTTTTTCGCATTTTTTCTGTATTTTCCTTTTTTTTTTATGTCAATATATTCCAAAAATGTCATAAATCTCTAAATTTGAAATATGTATTACATTTTCCTCAATATTCATTTGATAATTATCTTTGTTGATAAATTTCTATTTAATTATTAATGTTCTATTGATAAACTGAAATTTTAGGCAATTTCGTAATATCATTTTGACAGAACCTAATAGCCACACCCTACAGATAATAGTGAATTAGGTCTTTAGATTGCAGATCCCAAAGCAAAACCATCATCACCACATATTTCTCTTATTGATTTTTCTATAAATAAATTCAACTTTAAATCTTTAATGGTTGATGGAGCTTTGTTAGTTCTATTCCTTTGGATTGGACATAAACATTGAAATATCAAGTGTCAAATTTGGACAAAGTTTATGTGAAATTAATGGACAAAAAACAATGAACTTTAATTTCACAATAAGACAATAAGAAACTTCCTAGATTCTCTCATGTTCATACAAAGCAAAAGAGCATCTTCTCCTTTCAATTACTTCATTTCTTACCTCACTTGCATTATATGTCATTTTTCTACCCTCTCACCTGTCGCTCTACTGATACCCATGAAACAATTATATCTCCTTTTTCCATTATTTTTTTAAAATTTTAATAATTTGGTCTGCTATGTTATTTAAAAATATTTTATAGACCTGTTACCCAAAAAAAAAAAAAAAATTTCAGACTTGTTTATCACTTGGCTGAATTTCTTTGTTCACAAGTTTATGTTTTAGAGTTACTTATCCTTAAAATTAGAAAAATCCATTCTTCCCCTTCTCCCCTTTGAAAAAAAAAATGTTGATAAGGTTTGGCATATGTATATATTGTGGTTCATAATCTACATATATTAGTTGATGAATATTTAATCACAAACTAATATCTACATATTACTTGACAAATATATCAATTGAAAAGAAATCATTTTGCAATTTATTGTCATGAAATAGTGATGAAAGCAGAAAACTTTTCTGGGTTTATATATCCTATGACATTCTAAATACTTCTGCTGTCAATTTCACAGTGGATATGCCATAGAAAGCTCAATAAACATCTAGCCAAAAAAAAAGCTGCAATAAACTGTGAATCCGTATCGTAATCAGAAACAAAATAAACAGAGAAACAAAACTGCTGCACCAAAAGTTCATCCTTGATTGAATTTAGAGCGTACAAAACATATACAAATATGCTTTATTCTGTTAATGTTTAGCTTGTTACCAATTATTTTCTGTCATTACATAACATGTTATGGATAGTTCTAGAATTAATTATTTTGCAAATCGCAAAATTGATATTAGTTTGAAATATGTGTGCAGGTGTTTCTGCTTTGTCTGTTGGCTGGATGCAGCATCTGCTGGTTTAACACTGTATGCTTTGTTCTGTGCATTAGAAATTTTCCTGCAAATCGACCCTTAGCTTTATCCCTTACAGTGAGCTTTAATGGTGTTAGTGCAGCCTTATACACACTCGCTGGCAATGCAATTAATTCTCCGTCAAATGATATATATCTTCTTTTAAATGCACTAGTTCCCCTTATCGTTTGTTTTGCAGCTTTGCTTCCTATTCTTCGCCAACCATCTTTAGATCCTCTATCTCCTGAGGGAGTTCGTCGTGATTCCCTTATTTTTCTTATCCTGAATTGCTTAGCCATCCTCACAGGAATCTATCTCCTTCTCTTCAGTTCAGATTCATCTGATTCAACTCGAGCTACTTTACTGTTTGGTGGAGCAATTTTCCTTCTCATTTTCCCTTTGTGTATTCCTGGTATTGTCTATGCTAGAGACTGGTTTCAACGTACTGTTCATTCTAGCTTTCGCCTCGAAGGCTCCAGCTTTATTCTTGTAGAAGACGATGATCTTGAGCTTCATAAAGAGCTGCTTACTCGCGAGCTAAGTAACAATGACAATGGAGATGGGTTCACTTATGGAATCACAAGACAGAAAAGCACAGGTGAAAAGGAAGGTTGCTGCGATACAATGGTGGGTAAAGATCGGTTAGCAATGCTAGGAGAAGAGCATTCTGCTAGTTTGCTTGTGCGCAGATTGGATTTTTGGCTATACTATATTGCGTATTTCTGTGGAGGAACAATTGGCCTTGTTTACAGCAACAATCTAGGCCAAATTGCACAATCATTAGGACAAAGCAAGCACACTATTACTCTTCTTACTCTGTATTCATCCTTCTCATTCTTCGGTCGATTGCTTTCAGCCGCGCCAGACTACATACGTGTGTAAGTAACTTAACAATAAAAAATGCAAAAAAAACAAGTCTTTCTTATAAAATGTGAAATTATTGCACAGAATGTGTAACAATATTTAGATTTCAGGAAGGTATACTTTGCAAGGACAGCATGGCTAACCATTGCACTCGTGCCGACACCAATAGCATTCTTCTTGCTAGCTGCATCAGGGAATGGATTGGCATTGCAGATAGGCACTGCATTGGTTGGATTGAGCTCTGGATTCATATTTGCAGCAGCTGTTTCAATAACATCAGAACTATTTGGACCCAATAGCGTAGGAGTTAATCACAACATTCTTATAACAAATATCCCAATAGGGTCACTCATTTATGGATTTGTTGCTGCTATTGTGTATGATGCTAATGCACGTGGAGGCCTAAGCATCATTACTACGGACTCTGTGGTTTGCATGGGGAGGCAATGCTATTTCTTAACATTTGTATGGTGGGGATGCCTATCAGTTGTAGGATTAGGTTCAAGCTTGCTCTTATTTTTGAGAACTAGGCATGCCTATGACCAATTTGAGAAAAATAGGATCTCTACCCTTTTGTATTAAGCTTCAATTTTCACTCATTCAGTTGAATTACTTATTTTTGGAGAGGGAGCGGAAGAATGGGCAGTGATTATCAAGGTTTAGATTAAAGCAGGTTTAGTTGAAATTATAGTTGTTAAAAGGAAAAGCTTCAATAGCTTATTTAAGATTTGGAATTCATTACAGAGGAATTGAGTGTTCTGATATTTAATATAGTCCAATGCTATCTTTGGTGTAAATGAAGTTCATACTATCTTAAACTCCCTCTTCAAAGACCCTTCTTTTTTCTTTCTTTGAGTTAATGAGGTAATTAGGTCATCATAAACCTGTTCAAGTCCATCTAAATTGTCTGGTTTGTTGTGTATTATTACTGTATAATTGGATTAGCCTATAGATAATGCAATATACTGAGTCTATCTAAAAATCTTTTTCTATATACTAATCCATGGTTTTCCATAGTTTTCAAAGACGCGCATGAGGCGAGAGGCGCACAAGACGCCACCACTAATGCCTCGAAGTCCCAAGGCGGGCAACCTCAAAGAGGTGCGCACCTTTGTTTGAGGTGCAGGCCAGGCAAGAGGCACACAAGGCGGCACCACCAGTGCCTCAAAGTCCCAAGGTAGGCAACCTCAAAGAGGTGCGCGCCTTTATCTGAGGCACACGCCTCTTTAACAATTTTGGCTTCAAGATCGTGATATGGGTCGTTTTGTGGCTGCTGCAAATGCTCAATTTCATCTTCAGGTTTCTTGATCTTTTTTAATATAACTTGTTCATATTTAGTGACATTAGGAGAAATTTTTGCGTTTTTTTAATGGGTAAATCTGAACCATAATTTTAATTAAAAAAAAAAAAGGGAAACAGTCCTAAAATTCTGAAATACAAAGCCTAAGGAAATGAGGGGACTTTTTACTTAAATGAGTAAAAATAAATAAATATTTATCTTTTATGTTGAATGAAAAAATATTTCTCTATATGTGCTGTTTTTTGACAGATAGAACAGAAGGAAATGTCAATAATAAATAATCACCTGTTAGAATGGCGATTTAAATAAATAGTATCATCGTCACTTATAATGGTGATGATACATAAATTTTATATTTTTTATTAATTAAACAGTAAAAACGCCAGTATCAATGGTGACCTCACCTAGAAACCTCCCCCTCCCCGTCTAGGCCTTGTGTGATGAAGATCATGAGGGACTTTCCTTTGGTTAGCAGCTATGAAATGGAGTTAGGAAGCTTTAAGTGAGAGGGTAGAAGTTTGTATTGTTTTTATTTTTATCTACATATTTTTAAAATTCTGTTAACAACTACTCAGTATTTTAATTTTTACTAAATAATAATTATTTTAATTGATTAATGTAATTAATAATTAATTATTCATAATTAAAATTTATTGGTTAATTTTAATTAATAAATTAATGACATCATTTTTATTAAAATAATATTTTTAAAGAACTTTTTTCAACATAACTTTTTTATAATTTTAAATTCAAAATTATACAGAAATAAAATTAATATAAAATTTAATTTATATAAAAAAAAGTTAATAGCATAAAAATATAATATTAATACAAAGCAAAATAATAATAATAATAATAATAATGTCCTCCTTTACCATAATATGATGATCTTCTACTATGTCTAAGAAAAAAAAAAGTTATCGTCATGCTAAAATAATTAATCCGATGCAATATAATTGATAGAAGATGTATGCTCAATCATTGAATTGAATAAAACCGATTGAAATGGAAATCGCTCTATACTCTCCCTCTGTTCTATCTATCAAAATACAGCACATGTAGGAAAATATTTTTTCATTCAACATAAAAAGATAAATTTTTTTTTTTTACTCATTTAAGTAAAAAGCCTGAAATGAGGTTGCATGAAAGAAAAAACCTGGTAAGGCAAAAGCAGATTGCGTGAAGAAATAGAAGTCTTTCCTCTTTGGAGTCGTTGCGGAGAGTTAAATACTGGGAGTTTCAGAAAGAAAGAAGAGCTTGCTGGGATTGAAGAATCGCTGATTGGAGTTGAAGAAACCGCTGCTGGGAATTGAAGAATTGCTTATTGGAGTTGAAGAAAGAACCAGCGGTGGGAGTTGATGGCTCTCTCTTTTTTTTTTTTTTCCTTCTAGCGGTTGTATAATTATAGACTTAGTTTTTGAAGAAGAACCAGCCGTCCACTATCATGGATTCTCTCTCTAGTTTAGGAGCTTAGGAGTTTAAAAATAAAACTATAAAAAGACAAAGGCAGTGAAAACATGTTTTCTTTTTGGATTTCGGTTGACTGTCAACTTTTTGAGTTGAGCTAATTAAATTAGATTAGAGAACCGATTTGTTTGAACATGCCTTTTCTTATTTGATATGCTAATCTATATTTGATTATATGATCTGAAATAAATATCGTATAAAATTATTATATAATAATGAAAATATGTATTTAATATATAGTTAAAATACTAAACTATTTTTAAATTTTTACTAGTTATTATTATTATATATATAATTTATTTAATATATGGTTAAAATACTAAATTATTTTTAAATTTCCACTTCTTATTATTATTATTATTATTATTATGTTTTGCTCTTTTGAAGATATTGAAGAAGAAGAAAGTGAAGAAGAAAATATGGAGTTTAGTGATGTGATAAAATAAGTAATGTGATGACTACACTAGAACTTTTAGCTATTTATAATATTGTATTTTATTTTTATTACCTCTTTTACCCTTGTTTTTTTTATTGTGTTTGCCCATTGAATATTATGTCCCAATCTTTTTAATTATTTTTTTTTGTTTTGAGTTAAATTTATGATTTTATTTTATATATGTATTGTGTTATGAATTTTAGGTTTATTTTATTATATTTTTTGCATCTTATCTTGCACTTCTCAAGCGATAAAAACTCTTGTTATCTTAATGTATCTTTTGCCTTTAACAGCTATGTGGTTTCCTTGACGTACGACAAATTGTAGCTATTATGGCATTTAAGATTAACAAAATTGAGTCTTTAAATGATGCTTTTTATGGCAATTTTTCCACATATATATATATAATCCACATTAAAATAGCAATACATTTTATTTCAGTTTCTCCTCAAACCAAGATTTATATATCTACATATATGATTGCATAGCATTGATGACATATTTACAGGATATATAGGTTCACTTGGAATATATAGTAACTTTAATATAAGTCAGATATTGATCATACGATATACATATATAGTTGTCATACTTTCTTGGTTGGAGTCTTAATAGTTTGTGAAGAAGGGAGTCCATTAATTCTTCGAGGTTTTGGAGAAGGAGGCCATTGCCCACTGGATACAGCCATGTCCTTATAACACTGAAGAGCTTCAAGAGTTTCAACAATGGCTGCCATTTTGGGCCTGTCTTTAGGATTCATACTTGTACACTGTAAAGAGAGTAAGGCTATTTGCTTTGCCCCCTTGACGGAATACTGGCCGGCCAGCCTGTGATCCATTATATACTTCAACCTCCGGCTACTACTCAGGTAAGGCTTTGTCCAATCTATTAGGTTTTGTTCACTCTTTGGTCTTAATTTATCCATTGCTCTTCTCCCTGTTAGTAGCTCTAATAACACTACCCCAAAGCTGTATACATCACTTTTGGCTGTCAAGTGTCCTGCACACAAATTCATTTCATTTTTTAACATTTTTATTATTTACCTAATAATTAATTATAATATTAAAATTAATTATTATAATATTAAAATTAATTAATTAGATATCAACGTAATTAAATAAAGTTTATATTGAAAAATTAACCTGTTGAGACATATTCTGGAGCAGCATATCCATATGTACCCATCACTCGAGTAGTAACATGCGTGTTTGATCCTTCAGGTCCCATTTTTGCGAGTCCAAAATCTGATAATTTAACTGTAAAATCCTAAAAAAATAACACAAGAGAAACAGCATTATTATTTCTTAAAATATTATTAGTTAGTATATTTACTCGGATACTTAAAAAAAAAATACCCGTATTCATTATTTGGACATTTTAAATATGCATTTAAAGTGTCCAAATAATATAAGAACTAATATGATTGTAGTTCTTATAGGCACCTTAAAACATCATTTAAAAATAAAAATTAAAGCATAGTTAAGTGTAAAGTATTTACACGATTTCCGAAAATGTTGTTTAATAATCTTAATATGTATATATATATATATATATTATATCAAGTTAGAAGAAAAATCTCAAAAAATGTAACTAAAATAACGAAGAGAGAATAACTAACAGAATCAAGCAAGACATTGGAAGTCTTGAAATCCCGATATATGACAGGGTTTTCAGCACCATGTAAGAAGGCTAATCCCTTAGCTGCTCCTATTGCTATCTTTAGCCTTGTGCCCCATGGCAAGCATACTGAAATTCCTGCACATCATTCATCTTCATCATCACTACAACTAATTTTAACCCATATTTTATTGCTAGTATTTGTGTCCGGTTGAAAATTCACATTTGAGATCTTACAATTTTAATCATCCGAAAAATACCACTAATTAAGCTAAGCTTATTGGTAGAATTACTCAAATTAATTTTATCACCAACAATTTTTTTTAATAATAAAGTAGATATGTATATACACTTACTTTTAAACAAGTGATTTTCTAAGCTGCCTCGAGGCATAAACTCATACACAAGAAGTCGTTCTTCATCTTCGCAACAATACCCAATCAATTTCACCAAATTTGGATGCCTCAGCTGCCCTAAAAATATTACTTCTGCCTGCACAAACCATATATTGACTTAGGAATTGGAATATTCAAATTTATTTAATTCACTTTACTACCTCAGAATTATTCTTATAAATTCACTGAATATTCTTTTCAATTTAATATTCTCATCAGAATTCCTACTTATAGAATGATATGCAAAAACATTATATAGAGAGAGTGAGTTTGACCGAAGATTCGAAATAGATATCTGACAGCTCTAATTATTGGACCGATACCATTAAACTAAAATTTATTAATATCTATTAACAAATATTAACGTTAAATAGTTAAAGTGTGAAAACACTTTAATTATTCTTCTATCACCTCAAAGATAAAAATTACCAAGATAAATAAAGTAATTAAATTATAAAAGGTTGTTTTTTTATGTTACCACAAGTAGCAAAAATAAAATTCTAATCTAATTAGGGTATACTTTAATTAGAATTCTCACATATGAGAATCGTGAGAGATTTTAAATTCGAATCTGCTAATAACTATTCACTAATATTGGTGTGATTGAGTTTAACATATTTATGGTATTGAGCCTCTTAACAAAAAATAAATAAATAAAATTCTAAATATTTAAAAGTTAAAGAAAAAAATAAAAAAAAAAGGAGAAAAAAGTTAATTACCAGCCATTCGCGGTGACCTTGAAGACCTTCAATATCAAGAAGCTTAACAGCAACAGGCTGAGCTTTTAAACCTTGTCTAAAATTTTCATCAACATAACCTTTATAAACTTTTCCAAATCCACCTTCTCCAAGCAAGAAATTACTGGAGAAATTCTGGGTGATGGCTTTTAATTCAGAGAGCTGAAAATCAAAAAGATCAGGTCCTAAAGACTGAGCAAGATCTTCATTGATACGAATAGAAGAAGATCGACTGAGATCAGAGAATGAAAGTCTCCTAAATGATGGCAATGGAGCTATGTTCTTGGAAAATTCTGATCTTGATGGCTTACATCTGCTTAAATTTCCTAATATTGTCTGATTTTCCGCTGAGCAGCAATTTGCTGTGAATGGCCGCCATTGTTGCTGCTTTGAGGAGGAAGATGATGAATCTTGTTCTTTCATTTTCCTTTTCTTTCTGATTCAACAAAGATGGGAAGGTATTGCTTTGTGGGTTTCGGTGTGGTTGTAATATAAAAGATGGAGTGATTTAAGTGGATAATAGAGAAAGACATTCTTTCTTCAACTGCTCTAACCACTCTCCTACGCTGTGATTATGCTTTTGTCACCTACGCCAGTGTCTTCATACAGAAAGTGCCAATATTTTTATTTGATTCGTGTCTGACATCCTATGTAATAGGGATACGCATACAAACAACAACACAAACATTGAACATTGATATTTTCAAAAAATATAGGATACCGAAATGTTAGAAAATATATAAATATTAAAAATATAAAGATAAATTTATAAATAATTAAATTAAAAAATATAATTACATCAGATTATTTTTTATATAAAATTAAATAAAAATGATATTTGATCAAATATATTGAATAATAATTGGCGTAACACAAAAATTTTGGATTTTTTAGAAAAAAAAAACTATTAGTACATAAAATAGTTTTTTTGTGACTTTTTTTTAATCAGATACGTCTGTTCATGAACAGACATATAAGAAGGAAACGTATCTGACAAATAGATCTTATGCGACTGTTAAAAACAGTCGTATCATATCAGGTCAGATGCGAATGCTTTTAGTAAAAACAATCACGCCTGATCAATCAAATGCATATGTTTTATGTGAAAACAATCTCATCTTATCGAATTAGATAAATATGTTTTTACTCAAAATAGGCTTATATAATCATGATTAGATAAAGTCTGTTTTGACTTAAAACACAAAACAGACTTATCTGACTTCATCTTATAAGTCTGTTTTATGACATAATATACTTATTTGGTTTTTTTTAATATTTGTTAATTTTTTGCATTTACTAGACCTGTAAATTCAACCAGCAGAGTCTCGCAATATCAACCATCTAAATTAAACTTCAATTACTATAACTACATCTAAATTCAATTACTAAAGTCATTATAGGCTTTCAAACATCTAAATTATACTACAATTTATCAATCAAGTATTTTAAATTCTATTACTACAACTATAACTTCAAGGCTATAAGGATAACAATTAATCAATATCAACTCAAATTTAATACTTCATAAACAATATTGATTGTATATAAATATAATGGAACAATTAAATTTATAAAAAATTGTAATACAATGTTTGGAAATAGTTAAAAAATTAATATTTGAATTAAATTTATATACACTCATGAGCAAAAAAATTGCACCACATGTCCCGAACTTCATCAATTTGTGTCTTAGTATATGATTTTTTCTTAAAAGTTGTTTACAAAACAAATGAAACACAAAATAGAAAACATTAAAAGAATTAAAATATTGATATGAGTATAAAGCATAATAAATTGCATATAAGTGTTAGAAATAATAATACCGTGAGCAATTGAATATATGTTCTATGGTGGGTTACTATATCATACATATATTTAAGTATAAAGTAACCACATTCAACACTTCCAACTTGTGTTGGGCACTTACAAAAACACAAAAATAACAATTACAAAAGTTGATATGAATATAAAGTGGAAGATGAAATTCAAATCTAACTAGTATATATAGAAATGATAAAATTCTTACGTCGATAAAATTCTAATATAAAACATTCGAGGTGCATCTCCCAACAGTATATTGGTATAATCTATATACTCTGAAATATAAGATTATATATTGAAACATGCAGTCAATATAAAATAAAATTTAGAACAAGATATGAGTGCATGTATGATAACTTACATATTAATAGGTAATTTTCTACTAGAGTTATAGAGAGAATCCATAAAGTATACCTCATTCTGTATGCAATTAAGAACAATCAACATCTAGTATTGACTGTAGATATACAAAATAATATTAAATCAATAAAAATATCATGATAAAATATAATGCAAAAGTTTTAATGGTAAAATTGATCTTACTTTTGAATATATGGCAGTAAAATGAAATTCTTATTTGTCTATATCTGCAGAGCTTGTACTATATAATTCTGCACCAATTTTTTGTCTTTCATACATATCCTATTTAAATAACTTGGACAGAGAAAACAAATCCATGTAGATGATTGACTGCAGACTCTATAAAGATACCTACATGTATGAAGTACAAAACTAACATAAGTTGAATAATATTACATTATAGCAATTCAACATTTACCATTTTTAACTATATATTACTATAATCACTTATAACATAAAAATTTTGATGACCAAGATATCGAGCCATTGCATGGAGAGGAGCCAAGAGATGTCTTCTTGGCCGATAAAACTTCATTATCAGTGCCTTGTGGATAACAAAATAACTCTTGGGGAAGAGCAATTTGAAACATGTACCCCTCATCGAGGTTGGAAATGAAGTTATGCAAGCTGAGCATGCAGCTAGTCAGATTTGATAAAATTCTTGATTCAACCAATGGCTTTGTAGCTTATTCTTTGCTAAAACCGCTACCTTGATCAAATTATACTTTCTTTTAAGGTTGAATTATATTTGTTTATCAATTAATAGTATATTATTACAATGTACTATGAAGTAAGTAAAATAAAGTGATAATACTATTTATTAAAGAATTAGGGAATGGGATATAGAAATATTAATGCATGCCTCTCTATGGACGATGAGATGTCCCGGCCATTGTACAAAACTACCATGTACTTGACCGACAGTTTGGAACTGGCTTATAGGCATAAGAAGTGATTTTAGTTTATACTCATTAAAAGGGAGATCCACATACACCCTCAAGTTATTTGGGGCCATAGGAACATCATACAACAATGCACCTGAAATGTTTTAATGAATCGTGCCCTTCACTGCTTTGATTATCTGTCCATCATAATCAATTGCAAGGTGGCATGACCCAACTATTTGTATAATTATCAAAACTCAATATTGTGTACTATTAAGTCATACACTAAGTGTAAATATAAGTATGTGTAAATGGAAATTGAATTTGCATGTAAGTAGAAATGAATAAAATTCATAACTTTTACCTGTGTTATCTCCTATTGGAAACGATGGGTCAATAGAGTGACAGCTGCTAGGCATATGGATACCAAGTGAGGGACTCGCCTCTACCTCCACCTCAGGTACAAATTGAGAGAACTTGCTGGTAGTCTCATATTGCATCATCATATGGACTTAAATTCAGCCATCTGCTGAGCAAATTTAGCCTGTAGTTGCGAACTTACTTGAGAGGCTACTTTCTCTCTCAATGCTGTCATTTCTTCTTCTGAGATGGAGGTAAATTTTTTCTTCCTGATTTGTTTACCAAAAAAATTAGATAAAGTGACCCAACTGCCTACACCACGAACAAAGCTAGAATGTTTGAGCTTCCCCAATGCACGGGTTAATATATCATCATGCCCCTCTAGTACCCATAATCCCGAATTTACCTCTTCTTGTAATGACTCCTATTAAAAATCATAAATGATCAAAACCAATCTCAGATAAATGAAAGTGTTTGATGTTTAGATTTACTTAAGAATTTATACATACAATATTTTGTGTCATCTCTTTCATCTCTTCGACTGGAATTATATAATTTCCTTGATCTATTTTTTTTTGTTCTTGCTCGTACCCAGTCAAGACTTCGATTATATGATGAGGTGGCATCGGAGTGCATCATTGTCATAGAGGAGAAAAAAGTAACAGGATCTTCAACAAGTCTTTCCGGCCCCTGTTTTTGTTGTTAAGAAACACATCAAATATAAAAATATTAGTATTACCAAATTGCATAATACATGATAAAATGCACTAATATGAATAAAATAATCAAATGAGATTAAATAAATTGTACATTTAATAATCTGAAATCATTATTAATTACTAATTTGCATAAAACACTATAACATATGCTTGAAAAAAATTTGTACCTCAAATGATTCATCTTCATATACTTTTTTAAATTCCTCCCAATTCTTAGCAGTTAAATAGTCATATTTTCCTAATGGGGATAACTGCTGGGAATTATCAATTATCATTATGTATTTTCTGGTGAGGTAGTATTTGAAATCTTTCTACTGTCTTCCAACATTTTTTATTACTTTTTTCTTCATATCCAAAATATCTTCCACAATAAAGGCCTCCCACAAACAAACATTTTAAACTTATTAGTATTATTTACATTTAAAGTCTTTATTTAGTCTCATTTACATAGTACATAATGGATGCAATGCTTAAACATAATATATTTTCATTTAAAATTTACTTTGATATCCTCTCATATCATATCTTTAAGGCCTTTATTAACTTTGCTCCACATTGGTACCATGATCTTGACTTTTGAACGTGATGCAAATAAACTGAATTGAGTGTGTATTGATGATTATCAAATGAATTGTTTTTAAATTAAATTGATAAGTTAATTGATGCACATAAACTGAATGAAATAGGTATTGATGATCATCGCATGAATTGCTTTTAAATAAAATTGATAAGTTAATTGATGCAAATAAATTGAATTGAGTGTGTACTGATGATTATCAAATGAATTGTTTTTAAATGAAATTGATAAGATAGTTGATACAAATAAACTGAATTGAGTGTGTACTGATGATTATCAAATAAATTGTTTTTAAATGAAATTAATAAGTTAATTGGTACAAATATACAAGTCTAAGATAAATTTGTATGCATCTGCATTTGATCCAAAAGGGTTTCTATTTCCATCTAATTCTATTGCTAATTTTTCTTCTCTCTTTTTTTAAGTAATTTTTTACATTTTGCACCTCTTTTTTCCTTTTTCTTGCTTGCATGATGGTCGTCGCCTGCTGAAAACATAATTTCCTGCAAAAAAAGATTAAAAAAAATGTTATAATACAACTTAAATGAAAATTAATTTGAATCAATTAACACATTAATTTCATTTAAAAGCAATTCATGTGATAATTATCAATACCCATTCCATTTAATTTATTTGCATCAATTAACTTATCAATTTTATTTAAAAACAATTTATTTGATAATCATTAGTATACAAATTAACTTATCAATTTCAGTATAAACCGCATTTGACCAAACTTGAATCAATTATAAATGTACCATAGCCAAACTTGAATTTCAGTTTATTTTGGATTTTCTATCCATTAGCCTTCGGTATAATTAGCATACATATAATTTGTATCTAAAATATTATCACCAATTAACAGAGGTAGCCCAATAGAAAAGGAAAGAGTCTTATCAAACTGATCATACTCTTTTTCATCTACTACATCAGTAATACCAACAATGCGTCTTTTATCTTGAAAAACAATTGACCACTTGCTATCACTCGAGTCAATAATATAAAATACTTGTTTAGCTTGTAAAGCAAGTATGAAAGGATCATCTTGATAGTCCAACCAACTAAAATCAACCAAAGTGAAACCTTGCTCATCCACTCGAACACCGCGCCGATTTTTAACCCATTTATACTTGAACAGAGGAATACTAAATTTCTTATAGTCTAATTCCCAAATATCTTCAATTACAATATAATATGACAGTGTAGAATCGATTGGATTGGTGCCTTTAGCACTAGCAAACTCTCCCGATGAAGCTGTTAAAATAATTAGGCTATTTTGCATTATGTTCTTCTCATCTTAATGCTTAGTGAAAATGTATATCCATTGATGTCATACCCTTCATAAGACTGTACACATAATATAAGGTCATACGCTAACCATTTTATAGTATCAGTTATTTTGTCTGATACTTCTAACAACTAACGCATTACACAGTCTTTAAACCATCCAATGAAAGAGCGATTGTATTCACTTATCAATCATATTTCACCTTTTGAAAGATTCAGATGCCTTAATATAGTCATATGTTCTTCTAAATATGGATTAACCGTAGTCAAGTGGTGCAATACAAGTAGATGTGTTTTGTCACTCATTTATGCACTAGACAATACGGCTTAAAATCCAATCATTCCTTGACCTTCGAGCCTTCCCTCATGCCAAGACTTAGGAATTCCAATTGGTTGAACGTTGGCTAAATAGTTATTGTAAATTTCAATACCCTCTTCAACTGAATAACCTTCAATTATACTGCTTTCAGGTCGATAATGGTTCCTTACATACCCTAAGATACCTATGAATCTCTTAAATGGATGCATGTATCTCAAACAAACCAGACCATATAATTTTATCTCTCTCACAAGATGGACAACCAAATGCAACATTATATCAAAAAATGAAGGTGGAAAATACATTTCAAATTGACATAAGGTAATAACAATATTAGACTGTAATTCATCTAAAGTTTCATGATCAACCACCTTAGAACATATTGCATTGAAGAAAAAACAATGTCTTGTAATAACATTTCTAACATAATTTGGTAGTATGTCTCGGATTGCAATCGGTAAGAATTATTGTATCAAAATATGACAATCATTAGATTTCATACCTACCAACTTCAAATCTTTCATCGACACAAGATTTTTTATATTTGATGAATATCCATATAGAACCTTAACTCCATAAAGACACTCGCATAAACTTAATTTCTCATTTCTGGACAATGTATAATAAGCCAAAGGAAGATATGTCCGCTTTCCTTTATCCTGCAGTACTAATACCATCTGTATGCCCATTTCTACCATGTCTTTTCTTACTTTTATACCATCTTTTATTTTTCTTAGTACGTTCAACAGTGTCCCTATTACCAAATTACAAAGATTTTTTTTCTACATGTATAACATCAATACAATGTCAAACAAGCAAATATTCCCAGTATGGAAGATTCCAGAATACAGATCTTTTCTTCCACGGACCCTTTAGAGCATTCTTATTAGGTTTGCCAAATATATTTTCAATTTGGTTAACATGCTCATATACCTTATTTCCAGCTAAAGGAAATTGAGCTGCTCATATTTCGATTTGTCCATTGAAAGACTTTTTTTTTTCCTACAGTAAGAGTGATTAGGAGGTAAAAAGGTTCAGTGACTCATACACATTTTTCTTGCAATGAATTAAACTTTGGTCTATTGTGCTTTCTTTACAAATTGGATACGTTTTTGCACCTTTCACTGTATATCCAGACAAGTTACCGTAAGCCGGAAAATCATTTATAGTGCAAAATATCATAACATGTAAGGTAAACATGCTCTCAGTATAAGCATCATATACTAGCACACCTTCAGTCCACAACGGCTTTAAATCATCAATGAGTGGAGCAAAATAAACATCGATATCATTTTCCGGTTGTTTAGGCCTCAATATCAATAACATTATATACTTGCGCTTCATAGTAAACCAGTGAGGCATATTGTAAACTACAAGGATAATTGGCCATGTGCTATGTTGACTACTCAGTGTGTCATAGGGATTTATTCCATCTGTGCATAGTCCAAGCCTCAAGTTTCTCACTTCACAACCAAATTCAGGGAATATAGAGTCAACTATTCTCCACTGTAGACAATCTACAGGATATCTAAGCTTTCCATCTTTTTTACTGCCTTCCGCATGTCACCTTAAGTTCTTTGCATCTTTCGCATTTGCAAATAGACATTTGAATCTTGGCATTATTAGTAAATACCACAATACTTTAGCTGAAGACCCTTTCTTAACATCATAAGATACTTTTCCATGCTTATAGCTTGACGCCTCATATTTAGGACACTCATGCAAGTCCTTATACTCATTTCGGTACAATACACAATCATTCGGACATACATGTATCTTTTTATAATCCATACCCATAAGACATAACATTTTCGTAGCCTTATAGGTTGACGTGGGAAGCTCATTTCCCTCTGAAAATATCTCTTGTAAAAGCTTTAATAATGTCATGAAACTCTTATCTCTCCATCCATTTGTGGATTTCATATTGCATAGTTTCAATACGACTGACAATTTTGTGAACTTAGTGCAACCGGGATATAAAGGCTTCTAGACATCAAAGCACAATCTCTCAAGGTCTTTCGGCTTTTTCACAAAATTTCTAGCATCATGTATCTTGTCATAGTCCATATCATTCCTTTCATCCTTAATGTAATTTTCTCCCTGACTTTCAAAATTAGAACTTGTCCCAGTCAATACACTTTCACCGTGCCATATCCATCGTATGCAACCTCCCGTAAAACCATGCCGTACAATATGAGTTTTGACAATTTGAACGTCTTGATATGTTCTCATGTTTATACAGTCAACACATGAACATGCAACCATTGATTATTTCTTCCTCATCTAGTTTTTTATTGTAGTTATAATAAATTCTTCAACTCTATTCACAAATTCGGTCATATTTCGTCCACTATACATACACCTTCTATCCATATTTAACCATATAAATAAAATTTAAAATAAACCACATTGTTTCAAATAATGGTAAACGTTGGTTTATGAGTCTTTATCACTCTAACCTAAGTCATTCTTAAACATCAAATCTCACTAGTGAAAGCAGATCCAATTTCTAATTCCAAAAAAATCTAGCAACATTTCACCTTAGTTCTCCAAGTATACAATGTGAATAAAATGATTCATGCACATATGTACTTAGAAAACATTAGGGAAATGAAACCGAGATTTTTTGGAACAAAAAACTATTTATGCATCCATATTTTAAGTGAGATTTGATGTGTAAGAACAGTCTGAAATTGGAAACTATTCAAGATTTACTCTTAATAAATAAATCTTGAACGAGTATCTAGACTTTTTAAATATAATATTAATCAATACAAGTAAAATCAAAGCAAAATTTAACGTAAATTATAATGAAATTAATTAGTATAATTAATTAATTTTGTTAAAGTTTATTACATATTTATTTAAGTAAATTTTTTAATCATGTAATTATTGCTTGATTATAGATGATTATAATTTATTATTTAAATTAATTTAAATTATGTAATTATTACTTATATATGACTTTAATTTATTATTTAAATTAATTTTAATATAGATTAATTATATATTAGTTTATTAATTAAATTTTATTATAGTTAACCTTCTAATTATATAATTGATTATATAATTAATTTCATTATATTAAAGTTTAATTTAAGTAAATTTAATATTAGTTTAATGTTTATTGAAATCAACACTTAATCAATTAATGTTTATTGATTTCATTATAATTATATAATTAATTTCATTAAATTTAATTTAATTTAATTGAATTTTATAATAGTTTAATGTTTGTTAAGATTTTGTTTCATTTTCTAGGCATCAATAAAGCAATATAAACACAATACTCATAACAAAACATACTCATAATTAAATATAAACACAATACCCATCTCAAAATATAAAAACCTATATTTTTCATAATATATCTATGGCAATATAATACTCATCTCTAAACATTAACAAAAATATTCATCTCCAAAATAACATACACACATAATTAAACAAACACAATATTCATCTCTAACATTCAATTAAATTAACAAGAGAGAAAAAAACATACATCAAACTGACAAAAACTGAAATAGATATATAGAGAACCAAAAAATGTATTGTGTTAAACAAAAAAAATGATAAATGTGTAGTCAATAGAAATGAAAAACTGAAATGGAGAAGAGAAAGAAAATGTCATAGAGACAAAAAAAAAACATTAAAACTTACCTTGGAGCTTGAGATACCAAAAATGGAGAAGAAACACAGAAGAGATCGGTACCGAAAATGGAAAAGAAATAGAGGAGATTGTCGAGAAGAGCTGGTTAAAGAGAAAAGAAATGAGGAAGAAAACTATTAAAGTAGGTGTTATAAGGGCCGGATGTGTCTATTTTTACCAAAAACAAACGCATCCAGGTTAAGAAGAACGATGTTGTCTCAGCTTACATACCGGATGCGTCTATTTTTGTTAAAACAGATGCATCCAAATTGGGCCAAATGCGTTTGTTTCTATACAAATAGACGCATCCGGCCAAACCCTATTCGTTTTCTCCTATGTAACGTCGTTTTTTCTAATTTGATAAGTATGTTTTCTAACAAACAATCGCACATGATGTAATTTTAATTTAATTTTATATTTCAATTATAAAATATATATTAGTGTATTATAATATATTTTATCTTTTTATTTTACTTTAAATAATATGATTTGTAATAGATTGAAATTAATCTTTATATAATAATTAAAATATTTAAAATATTCAATATAATATATAAAATATAAACTATTAAATTAATACTAGTTAAATTTGTAAATTTATACATTGATGTCAGATATGTTTATTTTTCTCTATAACAAACTTATCTGGCCATATTAATCTTATCTTATGTGTCTGTTTTTTCTAAAACAGTCGTATCTGATTCTATTTTATTTATAAAAATATCTCCGCATAACTTTATATGTCTGTTTTGTTTGGAACAGATATATATAACTTTCTCCTAAGGCATA
>CATIWF010177439.1:0-22862 GCA_949630135.1 Balakata baccata
AGCATTAATGTACATAGAAGAAATGATTATGATAACAACATATCCAATTAATTAAGAACAACTTCCAAAAAACATTAAAGAATGACACCTGTGTGTCTTATACTCTCATTGATCTATTTGGCAAGGTTTGATTGGGTACTATTATTTTTCTTCTCTTTTAACAAAAATTAGAAACCACAAACTCAATATATCATGTCATACCTTTAAAAATAAGAATAAGTATACTATTAAAGTTTATGTATTATATATGAGACAAACACTTATTGGGATTGAAACTGTAATTTTATTTATAAATCAAGTCAATATAATAAAATAATAAAGTAAAATAACAAGATTTTTTTTTTAATTGTAACGTTTCAGCATTTTATAACTTATATAAGCTCTATACTAATATGTATTTGTACTACATTAAGATGGTAAAATATTTTCTCTCAAAATTTTAAAAGTATTTCATATTTATGTTTCAAAATCGAGAAGAAAATATCTTAATCATCTCATTTCACATTTTTATTGTCACTCAATTATGTAATATTTTAATCAATAAAATTAAAAAAAAAATGTTTGAGTGGAGAAATTATATAGCATTTTTGTGTGTCCATAAAGAGCGCCCATAACTTAAAGAAGTAAACTAAGTAAAAAGGAGACAAACTTTGCTCTAGCACTAATATTTGTAGTTTTTTTTTTATAAGCCACTAATATTTATAGTTAAGGTTAGAAATGATAATGAAATTATTTCTCTCTCTCTTAATATATAGAGATAGGTAAAGAAATAGAGATAAAGAATTTTATTTTTTTATAAGCATCCATTTTATTAAAAAAAATGGGAAAAATCATCTTAAGCGAAGAACCCGAGATGATGAAAAAATCTCACATAAAACTAATACATCAATAGAGAAGGACATAAACAAATCTCATATCATAACTAAGTAAATGAAAATAAAGAGAAAATTGAGAAGCATGAACATATAATTATATCCAAGTAATAAAATTATCAACTCTCGAAACACCATGTTTAGCCAAATGATCAACTATAAAATTGTTTTCTCTTCTTGCGTGGACAAATTAAGGAAATTGTACCAATCCTCTACCTGAAAGTTTCAATGAGACAGAATTCCTTATGCAACGCCCATTGGTTTAGGATGATCCACGTTATATAGCATTGTTGAATCGGTTTCAATAATAATATTTAGAAAAAAGCAGTTTTATGTTGTGTTGTGATATGAAAAGCACATTTAATGGCTACTACTTCAGCAGGATTGAAATCCATGATACCACAAGGCATAAATAATAAGCATAGAACATTATCAGTCGAGTCTTAAAGAACATCTCCCACTCCTGCAGGTCCAGGTTTACCAAAGGATGAATCATTTGTATTCTATTTAATAAAATTAGGGGAGTTCACTTCACCCAAGCATAGGTGGCCTAATCCTAGGTTGAAGACGATAATGTTTAATTTCATTCATACCCAAAAGATATTGATTGTGAAGAACATCTTCATCCTAAATAGCTCATGACTAGACATTAGATCTATATCCTATGACAAAAAAGAGGTTTTTAAATTTCAAAGCATTTCCATGGAAGATGACTTTATTATGCTCCTTTTAGATAGACTATAGAGTATTATGAAAAATTATAGATCAAATATAACAGACCACGACTAAAATATTCCATATTAAAAATATCAGGCAAAGATAATGAAATAACCCAAGAAATATCTCGCCAGGCACAAAACTTATATCCTAAGATTTCGCAGCCTTTTTACATAAGGGATATATATTATTATTGACTGCAATAATATCTTGTGCACATAAAGCATTTTAGTATTTAATCTGTTGAGAATTACAAGTCAAGAGAAAACCTATTCCTTATGAGGTACAAGAGATGTCCAAATTCTTGACATATGAGAAATAGAAGGCGTAGGGGAAAAGGCTGGCATAGCAGCATTAGTTGATTTAACTAAGTAGATTCTATTGGGACAATGAGACTAATTTGATTTATATCTATTGTAGGGTGAAATGTGATAATCCAATATTATGTTAAGTAAGAGGTCCCACTGTTCTATCTCCCGATATGCAAAAATGTCTATTCTATTTGAGAAGCCACTCCCATTTAAAACCACCCCAAATTTCCATATCTTTGCTTGACACATCCTGATTAAGAGAAATCATGAACAATTTGGGAAAATGTTCAGATAGAGGAATTTCCAAAACCCAACTGTCCAGCCAAAATTTACAGTTGTAACATCCTCCCATATAGCAGACTAAAACCACTATACAAGAGTGTGCTACTCAAACTATGTCATGATAAACCTTTAAAGTTGTGTCTAAATTAAAACTTTTCACATGTTAACTATTTTGAACTATCTCATCATACAACATAACAAACTCATTTGTCATCAGGCTCAAACATGAGAAACTGAAATCATAACATGGTTTAAAATCTATCATGGGCTTAACATGCCCAAACTAAACCTTATAACGCAATCAAAAACTTTAAGAAAATTAAAACCATAAAAATTCTTTATCACATATTCAAAACTGCTACATCATGGGTAACAAATAAAGAATGTAAAATAATAAATTTATGAAGACCGACTCAAAGGTCACAAGGTATCTGCTCTACAATACTTCTAGCGCTTCAAGTATCAACCTTCTTTATAGCTCAAAACCTGTGTGTAAAAAACCCCACACCTTAAGCTACTGAAAACTTAGTAGTATATATACACAGTATAATTTTAACATACATGTATAGCATCTTACAACATTCATATGTTTACACATGGGTATTTTTACATTTTTTTATACATATACATTTGGTTGCACTATATGGCATACAATTACATCTTAGCATATAAGCGTACCTAGTAGCGGAAGGATCTGTAACTTACAAGACAATGAGATATAAATCATTATGTATATAACTATGTCAAGCTTTTAGACTGATATGTATATAAGTCTATACTTTGACTCTTGGATACAGGTCATGAATAAGAGCGCTCCTTAGAGCTTCAGCCACTTTATCCATAATTAAGTTAAAGTCAAGTGCATTCTCTGGAGCTTTAGCCAACTTGAAACTAATACTATGCTAGCAAAAAAGATCAAGTGTGCTCCCTAAGAGCTTTAGTTAACTTGTCCAACTAAGATTGTTCTGATATAATAACTGTGGTACTAAAACCTTGAATGACATGTCATCTATCCTATAAGTAATCCTAGTACGAGTAAGTGGGTATTTATAATTTGTGTCATAAATGTTCATCTTTTATCTTACTTCTTGTTCCATATGCATACAATATATAACTGGGTATGAGTCACATACTTTTTTACATTTCATGAGTTCTCTCATATCTATATAGATAAATCAATGCTATTAATATGTTATTTATGCTTATGCAACATAATAGGATGAGTATGCAAGCCTGGCATGCAAATGGAAGCATTTAAAAATAAATTTTAACTTATTTATGCACTTATGAGCATGACTCTTAGGAGTCACGGCCATGACTGGTGTTCTAGTGGTAAACTTGGTTGTAAACACTTCTGTTTCACTCTGACACTTGAGTCATAGGGGTGACTCTCCTAGTCACAAATGTGACTCTGTGTTTTCAACACGAAAATCATCTTAACACAATAAATATTCAACTCAAATTCACATACAATGTTTCTATGGTAGTCCAGGTGCTACCCAACCTAACAACACTTCACTTTATCATATGCTGAAATAAGTCTTCTATCATTAAAACATAAATAACATATGACATTCTAAATGTAATAGCATAAAGGTTATTAACCCAAGAGTTCTTTTCCCAGTTAACATGCTCTTATCACTTTATATTCTCATCTCACGCTAACTGCTAAACTTTCACATATAATCATATACTTTAATTTGTAAAAACATAAAGCAACAACCATGACACGTCATTAAGCCATTACCTTTCTTATATGCCATTAGAGAAAGTTAGTTCTTATTTATGCCATAATGTCATACTCTCATGTCATTTATAAGATTACCATTTCATTTGTTTACCCTATATCATTTGTCACAAAGCCTCATACTTATATCATTTGTCACAAAGCCTCATACTTACTTTAAACTCGGCATCATGATTCATTCTAAAGACATAACACATGCATACAATGAATAACCCTTTCAATTCATTCGTTTTACATATGAAGCATCAATACATGCAACACAAACTCAGAATTAAAGCGCGTATATGTACGGACCTGATATGGAGCTATAAAACCTTCACTAACATTCTCTCTCACGCGTTGTTGGTATCACCATTATCACTTTCCTCGCCTAGCACGAATTAAACAACATAGTACAGTATTAATACATGTATAAAGCAAGGTTCTATGAAGATTAATCAAAACCCCTAATCTGTGATTTCTTGAACTCTAGGTAAAACCCTTAATTCATGTTCTAATCTCTTAATTTGTAAAAAGAGGCCTTTAAAAGGTTAAAACTCATTAATTCTTACCTAGAATGACTGAAATCGGAGTGGGAAATTGAAAGGTTTCGGCCTCCTCTTTGCTGCCCACTTCAAACTTTCGCTACTAAATTTAAATCCTTGATTTTCTTGTTAAATCTTTGTTTAAGCTTGGTGTTTAATATTTCTAACTCAAAGAATCAAAGGAAAGATAGTGGAAAATCGACTAGACGTGGTCTCTAGCATCTGGAGAATGGGAGCTAGGGTTTATGGTATTATTTCCTCCGTTACTCTGCTGAAAAACTCGACTTTTATATAGCTATTAAGGGTGTCACGCCTGTGACTCCACAAGTCACGGCCGTGAAACTTATCAGTAAGGCTAAAATGTCTCACCATGATGGTTACGCCCGTGACACCAAGAGTCACGGTCGTGACCCTCTCACAGGTCACCTAATTCATCATTTTTCATCCATATCGTGCCTCAAAACCCTTAGTCACTTAAAAAAACATTTATGTAAATATATTTTATGATATTCTAGGCCCTAACTAGTGGCCATTACAACAGCTATCTACCAGGTAGAACTTTGATGCTAGTGTTGAAAGGAGGAAAAAATTGCAAGTTCTAGATATCTTTCCAAAAAGGAGAATAATGATTAAAAGAAATCGCAGATATGAGGATAAAACCAGGATCAATATGCTTAACCCAAAGGCTATTATCTTCATTCTCCTTCCTAAGATGCCAAAGTCATTTGAAGAGCAAGGCTTAATTCTTATCAAGTAAGGATTCAACACCTAACCCCTATATTTTAGGCATTTGGATGACATCTCATTTGATATTGCACATTTTTTTTTATATAAGGAACTAGCCCAAAAGAAATTCTTGAAAAGGGAGTTGATTTGAGAGGCCACTGATTTCGACATCTTGAAAAGAGATAGATAATATATAGGGAGGCTGTTAAAAGGTACCTTCTTAAAGTTAGTCTTCCATCAAATGAAAGAAATCTTGATTTTCAAGATGCAAGCTTCTTATTGATTTTCAAAATAATTGGCTTTCATACTGACTTACGCTTAGTAAGAAAAGGACAAAGACATACACTTACAACCATCAGAATAGAGGGACTAGATATATAATCAAGTCAAGTCGAATCGATTCGATACAATGCTAGGCTTAAGCTCACTCGATTAAAAAAAATTCAAAGCTTGAGCTAGATCAAACTTTTCTTTACTCTTTTGAAACTCAACTCAAAAAATATTTGAGCTGCTCATACTCTACTTGACAAAACTCAAATCAACTAAAAAATTTAATCAATAATATACTTGGCTCAATTCGACTCTATTAAGGTTGAATATATATAAATATTGAGGATATAAAAAAAATTAGTAAGTATTAAAAATCAACTACTCAATTAAGTTCTTGAGTTTTACAAGTTGGTCATTGTAATACTTAAACTCAACTCAACAAACTACTTGAACTATTCAAATTTGATCTCGACTTGATTAAATTCGACTCGAATTCAAATATTTTGCCAGTCAAACTCGAGTATTTGCGAGTAGTTTCACTTGTTTACACTACTAAAAAAATCAAACTTAAATATAATAATGGAAAATTAGAATTATATTTGGTTGTTCAACTATTGTTGATCTTTACTCTCTTTTTCTAACACATTAATTTGTTTAATTTGTACCATTTTCCGTTAGTTGATTTTGTATTCATTGTATGATTATTTAAAAAGACTTAGGGAGAACAAATTTTTATTTTTTTGTAAGAAATAAAGCTTCCTAAAAAAATAAGAGTATAAAGAAGCTAAAAGCATGGTTATAAAAATTAGTCCGGCCAATTTATCTAGAAAAATTGGAAATAGGGTTTTAGACAGCGATTTTTACTACCAAACTCAGAGGGTAAACAAATCAGCCATAAAACTGGTGATCTGGCCGATTGAACCAAAAACCGGTCAACTCAGACCGAATTGTCCAATTTTGACAATTTGATTTGATTCAAAATTGTTGAAATAAAAAATGCACATATGCTTCAGGTGCGACTCGAACTCCGGTAGAAAATATTTAACCATTAAGCCATATTGCCTCTTTTATTTATTTGCATACAACAGTTTATATATAAGATATTGTTATTTATATTATTTTGAAACACACACACACACATATATATATTATAATTAATTAATTATTTGTATTTTATTAATAATGAATTAATTAAATAATTCAAATAATTTATCTTAATTTATAGAAAATTCATCTAAAATTAATAATATATAATTAAATGTATTTCCTGTCAAAGAATTTAATATTAGTAATATATATCATAAAAATATTAATTTTAATTATTTATATTATTCAAAATTTACATATATCATAAAATTGAGTTTAGATATTCGTATATTTATTACTAGCATACATATAAATTATTTTTAAGATTTATATAAAAATAAATACAAATTTATTTAAAAAAATATTGAGATTAAATATTATACATAATAATTATCTAATTTAAATATTTAGATTAAATATTATCAATAATAACTATTTTAATTTTTATAAATATAAATTACATATATAATCTAATTTTATTATCTATTAAAGTAATAAATATAAATATATTATGTTGAGTAAATTTCTTTAATAAAGTTATAAATTGATTATCTTGAACATATTATTATGTATGGAACATGTATAATGTAAGTATTTTTTATTTTTTATTATGCATTGAATATGTACTAAATATTATATTTTGAAAAAAATTTACTACACCTATTTGACCCCTTTCTATTCCAGTTGAACATTAAACCATTAACATTCAGTCTTTTACAATTTATAACCTAGGCTGAATTTGACAACTTTAGCCGAAAGTCTAATGAACTATCCAAAATAAAACAATAAATTTTAAAAAAACTATTATATAATTTATTTTTGTAAGTAGAAGAGGTTAAAATCTAAAACTATTTTATAAGTTTTTTTTTTTAAGTAGGGGGGCCATGATCCCTAGATGCCCCCATTTAGATTCACCTCTGTCTTACAACAAAGAAGATTTTCCGCTTCTTTGATCAATGATTCGGACTAATAATAGCAATTTTGAAATGTATAGTTCGGATATCAATAAGAAGCATTTCAAAAGTTATTTCACTGAAATACCTTCAACTACTGTGACAAAAGAAGAAGAGAAGAATATTAATCCGTCACTCTTTCTATAACATCAAATAATTCATAAAATCCGCATAAACACAAAGCCCTAACAAAAATTCGCCACCTTAGTAAAAACCCTAAAAAGCCTAAAAACTAACAATCATTTGAATATGTTTCTCGGTTGGGATTGTCTAATTGATTTTGTAATAATTTTATCTTACGTCACCTTTCCTATGACGTGTTCTTTTCTCTATGGTCTCACATGTCTTACGCCGCATTTGCCTCCCGTTAATTTAGGCTCCAATTATAATTTATTACACAATTCATTTTCTTAATTAATCTTTAATTAATATTTGATTAATATTTTTAATTCGAAATCTTATCTTAATTAATATGATCTTACCTTCTTACTCTCTCTCATTTTTTCATCGATTTATCTATTTTTAGTAACGTTACCCCAAAATTTTTTTTATGTCTCATATTATTAAATTTTTAATTACTTCTTTTGTTACAATTTGTTACTCCATTCCACGTTGTTAAGTTAAAACTATATACTAATGAATTGGACAATTCTCCTTCTTTTAAGTCAGATTTTAGAAAAAGTTAATTGGAGCCAAATAATATTGGATCACTTATTTTTTTGCAAGAATTATGATATGCTAGCTTCATACTCAAAAGGGAAGTATTAGATTATCCCACATTGTTTGATTATATATAACTATATATTATTATATCTTCAAAAAAAAAAAATTATACATTAATACTTATCATGTCAAACCCATTTATGTATTGAATTTTATATCTATGGCTAAATTATTGATTTTGAGTTTATATGTGACATTACAAAAACATATGATATTTAACCAATCTTAATTATTTTTTTATCATTTTTCAGGAATAATAATTTTTATTTTTTTTTCTCTTGAAAATATATGCATCGACATGTGAAATTTGGGAGTGTATATATAATTAAATGTTAGGTTGATGATCTCAATCAATATCCAAACTCTAAATATTCTCATGATCAGTCATGACTACGACTACCAATGTTAATTAAATTTGTTACTTAATTACTTATTAACTCTGTGTTTTTTCCGACAAGATCATAACCAACTAAATTAATAACTGTCGCTTCCTATTGGTATAATATTCTATATATTAATCATTGTACTGGCGAAAATGACCAATTATCTTGAAAGAGGCTGCTGACATGTACAGTTCAGTTTCTTGACATGTTGTGCAAGTTTCCTAGTTGAAATTGAAAGGGCATTTTTGACTTTCTGTTGACATTATACTTAAATTTGATTGAGAAAAAAAAAAATTACGGAGTATGTAAATTATACATGTACATATAGAAGCTCATATAAATTTAATCAAATTCATTTATGAATTGAATATTAATATTTTATTTTTAAAATATATAATTTAATGGTAATTGTTTTTTCTAAACAAAATAATAAATTTTTTGACTTAATATTTAAAAATTTCTAAATAAATTTTTATTAATTATTCAGTTATTTAGATTCACAAAGCGTTGGCCTATTAAAGGAGCAAAATGCTTCTTTTCAAGTTTTATAGATGATTTTGCAATTCTATAATTAAGAGTCTTTATCTCATCTTTTAAAAATTTTTATTATAAAAATTGGATATTTAACTCTAACCTTCCAAATGTTGTATTGGAGTAGAAGTGAAAATGAAAATTGATGAGCTCAATTATTTCAATGAGGGTAACCATGTATAGGTGAGACCCCAGTCCAAGTCATCATCTACTATTAGCATCCTAATTATTATCATCAGATTGATACATACTTTGACAAATACCCTTTTGTCCATATTTTCATTATTATTGCCTTTGTAGCATTAAAACAAAAAAAAAACAAAATAGAATTTCACAAGAAATTAAATTAATTAGATAAGTTCCACAATATATTATTTATTTATTTATTTATATAATGAAATTAATTGATGATATATGTGGGTCCATTTTCCCTTCATCATTAGTTGACCCCACCATCTACGAGACCATCTGAATGGCCCACTTTTTTTTTTTTTTTTTTGCATCAATCCAATACTATTCTTCTGTGATAAAAAAAAAAATTGAACAGATGGGACTCCCAAAGTCTCAAGCTGTGCATTGATCAATTCATGATTAACATATTCAACTTCTTTTTTTTTTTTACTTAGTTTTTCCAGCTATTTATGTTTTTTTTTTTTTATTGAGCTGGCCATATTCACGTGCTTGGGACAATTTGTTCTTGGGAATTTTGTTGAAGGGATGATGACCCCTTTGATGGAATGATCCAACCAATTAATTATTAAACTCATTAATACAACATAAGTTTATATAATTAATATACTATGATCTTGGATTTAGTGACAACTTTCATTTATATATGATAATAAAACACGGCATGGCCCATATATATTCAATCATCTCTCAATAGTAAAATCTCCACATATTGCATTCTTATTAGCTTAACAGAAGAGCTGTTGAATTCAAAATATCAGCGAGCATACAACTATCTTGAGTTGGAATAATGGTTTTAAATAATTATTTAAGTAATATGTTTTTTTATATATTTTTTTCGTGTCAATCGGAAGTTTTGAAATCGGATTTTAAATATAAAATATTTTTAAAATTTGAGAGTAAATAAGTTCGAGTTATGCTCGTTCAAATCTATTAGAGGTCCGAGCTCAATTTTAGGTTTTGTATTTGAATTCAAGTTCTGCTCGTTTTAAAATTATTAAAATTGCAAGTAGCTTGAGCCAAGTTCACAAGTAGTTCATTTATTATACTTAACTTGAGTTCGACTTGTTAATCAATAATGACAAAAACTTGAGTTTGGCTCGTTAACTAATACTGATAAAAATTCGAATTTGAATTCGAGCTCTATAATAAAATATAATATAAATAAATTTTAAATAAATATATACGTGAACTTTTAAATAAACATGTCCACCTTAAAGTGAAGACTCCACTTTTTAATGGACATGCTCCATACAAACCCAAATTGAAAAATGATAATTTAATTGAATGAATTATAATTAGCAAGTCACCAAACAATTGTACGCGTAAACTACTATTTAAAAAAAAAAAAGTAGAATTTAGTGTTATATATTTAGCATCTTTTATATATATCAACAAATAAAATATTGAAAAAACAAAATTGAAGAAAAAGCATATATAGTCTTTACATACTAATATGGTGCCAGGCAATAGAGCCATGAGATTCCCTTTGATTTAACATTTGAGATAAAATAGTGACGCAAAAAGAGGACTTTGCGACGAAAATAGTATGCAGCCTTTCATAAAGTAAAGACAATGTCAATAATATACATTAAAAAAAAAAAGTGAATCAAAATAAATCTATAGAAGAAAAATATACACATTGGATAGATATGATTGCTTGATGATATATATCAATTATTTTCTTTCAATATTGGCAACGTGTTGAGCACGTGAACGTTGATACAAATTACCCTATATTCATATCTAAATTCTTTTTTTTTTTTTAATTTTAGAGTCTTAATAAATTCCAAGACATAGTTCGGTAATAAATTTATCTATCGACTTGAATTGGACTTAAATTTAATTTCTCCTTTCTACATATATATAAACAAAATAAAAATGCATAACTTTAACCTCTTAATTTCCTAAAATTAATTGTAAAAATTATTGTTTAATATTATTTATTTTGTTTAAATATAAATAAAAATGTAAACTAAATCTAGGTAAAAGCATACTAGCAATTTGAGTTAAATTAATTATATGAATGTAAAATGAATGGAAATTTTTTAGAAAATTATTATAAATAAAAAAGGGATGTTTTGGAAGGTTTCTACAATAATTTTTTTTGGAATTTTGTCCATATATGTTGCATTAATTGCTTTTAGAATAATTTCACAAACACCCAAGAAGATTTCTTGTAATTTTGGTCTTTCTTGAAACTTCCCCATTATAACTAACTAGTTACACAAGCATGGACCCTTGCTAGAATATTGTAAGAAATTCTAACCAGCAAAGGCAGAGAGAGAGAGACTTACTTGTCATCCCTAATTACTATATATCTATATATGATACCAACCCTTTCTTCTTCCCATATTCTATTTTCATAACCCAAACCAACAAAAACCTTAGACCCCTTCAATTTTTTTCTTTCCAAATTTATATATCTTTCTTCTTGCAATCGTTTTCCACCTAAAAACAGAAGGAATTAATGGGTCTAAGAGACATTGGAGCAAGTTTGCCTCCTGGATTTAGGTTTTATCCAAGCGATGAGGAACTTGTCTGCCATTATCTTTATAAGAAGATCACTAACGAGGAAGTTCTTAAGGGTACTTTGGTTGAAATTGACTTGCATACTTGTGAGCCATGGCAGCTTCCTGGTATGTTTTTCTTTTCTTTCTTAATTTTTTCCCTTAAACATGATGACCATCTTCATCTTCTTCATTCTTAACTAGGTTAATCTTCATTATAAGTTGGTTTGTTTTTAAGAAAATAATTAATATTATCCGAATTAAAGAACAATAACATGGTAATGCCAGTATGCCAGCTTAATTTCTTCTCTGTGTGTCTGCTTCTATAGCAGTTCTGCTCCATGCAAGACCAATCCAATTTGCAGTCGTATTAGAATTTGGAAATCTTGATTATTGTTTCCTTGTTTCTGTCTTAGTTTCTTTAACTGCAAGATTAAGGCAAATTAATTTCTTGGAATTTACTTAACAATTTCAGTCATCAAGAAAACCTGAAATCATTCGAATGGGTGATGATTAATTTAAGGTCAATATCCTAGGAACAGGTTTCTTGTTTTCACAGTTATATCAATGTCTTCTCAGCCGTCAAATTAATATTTCTTCCAGTTTAATTATTCTTTAGATAAGTGAGCATGATATATCAATATATATATCCATCTTTTCTCCTAGTATTTTTTTTGTCCTTGTAGTATATCTCTATAATATATGATCAAAGAGATGAGGATATTTCTTTACCCAAGAAAAAAAAAAAAAGAGAGGAGGATATTTGTGTCATCTTCATTATAAAATAAAAATCAAAGAAGAATTTTTCTTTTTAAGAATTTTTTTTTTCTCTGATTCCTACTAGAGTGGTTCATATATACCAGCTTTCTTGAGATGCTTATCATCTATCAAGAATTTGCTTTCATGGCAAGTCTCATATGCTCAAAGCCGCGTGTTCCCCATTAAATTTAGAAGGCTTTCTCTTTTTTTATTTTATCTTTTTATATTAATATATAATTTATTTTTCATTGAATAGAGATATTTAATTTTTTAAAATTCGAAATCTTACAATTCTACTTACCATATCATATAAATATTTTTTTAGTATATAATAAGAAATTTCATATTTTATTAATGAAATTCAAACTCTAACCCCTAAAATTTTTAGAAAATACAAATGATAGTTGATCACCCAAAGTATAAATACAGATCCTATTGAAACTGTAGATACATGCAACTTGTTAGATAGTATCCTTTCTTTTTCCTTTTTGGGCGTAGTACTTCATACGAATAAAAGATAATTATTAATTATTCAAAATCTCCAAGCTTATCTAATTTGTTAATTTCTGCCCTTATGTGAACTTGAAATTCTAAAAACATACTGTAAGGATTACATGAACAAAAGAAGTTTCATATATACATAATTATGTTGACATAAACAGTCTTAGCCAACTTTGATTTGATAACAACTTCTCAGGTTCTTCTCTTCATTTTCTTTTTTTTTTTTTTTTTCTTTTCTTGTTTTGACTTCTATTTTCTTTCTATTTCGGGTGAAAATTTCTTTTGATTTTTTTTTAGTAGTTAATTATTGTTAATAGCTTGCAATGAAATTTACAGAGAAAAAAATATAATAAATAATAAAATCAATAGGCTAATGTGTATAGCTATATCAAGTGAAGAGATAAGCCTGATATATAGGTGATTTCACTACCTTATGCTTCAAGTATTACTTTGTTAATCCGTGTAACTGTCTTCTCTTTATCACCCCAGGAGTCAAATAATGGGCCACTACATGTTTTCCACCCATTATCCACGTTGTAATTGTATATTTTCTTAATTTCTTTTATCATTTACAAGAATAAATTAGTAATAATCCCTTATACCTTAATTAGTGATTTCCAGTTTGAATTTAAGTATTAAATATCTCTAAAAATTGGGAAGAATAGTTTTATTCTTTAATGAATCTATCTGGGCAAATCCAAATTATTAGATAGTTAAATTTTGTAATATTAATTTATCTTACAATTAAATAAGAAATTTAGTTTATAAGTAAACAATGTAAATTGGCAATCTAAATTAAGCTAAATAAAATTGAAAAAAGAAATTTGTAATTGAATATAAATAAATAAAAAAAACCCTTTAACTATATATAATTTGATAATTAAATTCATTAAATAATTATAATTTTTTTTTAAAATTGTACATATTTTAAATTAATCGATCTCTTAACTTGTTTCTGAGGAACTCTTGCTTTTCTTTCCAGACTTGATTTTGTTAAGGAATAATGATACCTAATAGTAGCTAAGTTTCTTAAATATAACTCATACTAAAGATCATGACATGGATTAATCATCATTGATTCTGCTCTTACATAATAATTCAAATAAGGAAACTAATAATAATTCGACATATGTGTGTTCTGAGTTCAATAGTCAGATTGAAAGCAAATTAAAGTTGATATGCGTAAGCGGGATGAGTTAGTAAGAAACTTCTACAATATAATTATATATTTCGATTTTGAAATCTAGATATACAGTTATTTCAAAATTATTGAGAGAATATTTTATTATCTTTTAAAGTTTTATTTGACATGTGAATTAATCGAATTAATTTCAATAGTAAATTAAAATCCGAAAAGAAAAAAGTTAGACATGCGTAGCTTTCATCTAAGAAAAACTAAAATCTCTTAGAACACAAAGAGACATGAGTAATATTCATGAAAGCTTTGTTTCATCTAACTCACTGTTTGTGTATAATTTGCAGAGGTGGCTAAGCTGAATGCAAACGAGTGGTACTTCTTCAGCTTCCGTGACCGGAAGTATGCCACCGGATTCCGAACCAATCGGGCCACCACATCCGGATACTGGAAAGCTACAGGCAAAGATCGTACGGTTCTCGACCCCACCACTCGGGAGATCGTAGGGATGAGAAAAACCTTAGTGTTCTATAGGAACAGAGCTCCAAATGGTATTAAGACCGGTTGGATCATGCATGAGTTTCGCCTTGAGACCCCACATATGCCTCCTAAGGTTAGTTCTTAATTAATTGATTAATTGTAACATTCTTAAATTATTTTATATGTTAGATTAAGACCAAATATGTAAATTAGCTCTTGAACTATATTTTATAGAGCGAGTCACTATTAGACTCAATGCAAATAAACCCCTGAATTAAAAATTTGTTGCGAATCACCCCTCACCGGAACGAGTTGGCTCACGGTTCTAGTACAAACAGCCTAATTGCACCAAATTGATAGTTTCCAGACTTATTTGCACTGAATTAAAATTGAGGAATGACTCACTCCATAAGGTACATATAGTTTAGGGGGGTAATTTGTATGTTTAACCTTAGATTAATTACTATAATTTATTAAATTAATTACATAAAATTTATGATAATTCGTAAAAGAAAATTTATTAGGCGAACAAGCAGAAATTAGGAATAATAAGTTTTAATCAATCTATCTACATGTAATTTAGTTGGTTGAAAGCTCTAAAGTCATGTTTGGTTCATGAAATAGGTAAGAAGTATAATAGATATTCCATATTTTGGTTCAAATTTAATAAAAAAAATAATTATTTTTCAATTTCATGATAAAGTAAAGAATAATTATTCTATATCTCAAATAATACCACCTCTTACTACTATCACTACCTCTACTACCATCCATTTAAAACCATTTATTCATCCACTACCACCTCTACTACCATCCACCCACCACCACCACTACTCATTCACCACCAACACTACTTATTTATCACTACTCACTCATCTATCACCACTATACTTATTAATATATATCATATTAAATTATAATTTTATTTAAGAATAATTAATCTAGAATTATGAACCAAAATATGAAATAATAATTATTTAGAAATAATTATTCTAGAAATATCTGCTATATTCCTTAGAAATTACAATTATAATCTACACTATTCCATTTCATTTCATGAACAAAACTTGGCCTAAAAGTTTACCAACTAATCCAGGATTGAATTCGATTGTATCCTCCTAGAGCTGACGTGATGATTTATTCATATACAGGAGGACTGGGTATTATGTAGAGTATTCCACAAAAGTAAAGGAGAACAAAACAACAATAACACCAAGTTAAGCACAGAATTCATGTATGAGAACACAGCAAGTGCTTCATTGACTGATCAACAATCTGTGCTTAATTATGGATATCAACACCAAATCACCTCATTTTCATCATCATCACCAGCCCCATCCCATCATCAACATCAAGATCAAAACTCATTGCTGAATCTTCTTCAGCTATCCCAGGAAAGGAACAACTCCAATAATACCCCAATCACTAATACCGAAATCAGCTCAAAAGGGGAGCATGATGATGACTACGGATTTCTCTGGGAAGATATGAATTTGGAAGATGGAGGAGCGTCTAGCTTGGAGAACATGAGATTTGAGATGGGTAATAGTATGGTTTTCCTATGAAATTAATCGATTCATATATTTATTAAGATTTACTTAATTGATTTCTTGATTTAAAATCATGATGTAATTAATTTGTGGTGTTTGGATTTTAGGAAAAAGTCAAGGTTTGATTGGGAAAAGATTATGTTAATTAGGACTATTGTACTAATATTAGTCTATTGTATCTGTTATTAGGGTTTATTTAATTTTTTTTTCCTTTTTTGGTTTACAATACATATTTGGTGTTTGTACAAAGTTTATATATTATGTATTATATATATATATATCAAACATATTATTCTTTTTCATTAGCATCAATGCACTCTTTATTCGAGTTCTCTAATCACGTGCCATCATGTACTTCTTGTTAAGATTCTGTGGTGCAAAATTAATAGGAAAAATTCTGTCCGTATTTAATCATATTGAATACAATTTTTTTTTTCAAAAAATTAAACTTTAGGAAATTGTTTTTTCTTTACAAGACAATTATATGTATAAAAAGGTTTATTTATTCATACCTACTATAACTAGTTATTTCAGTTTTTTATTAGCGGTTTTAACTATAATCTTAGTTCTATTTATTAGTCTGAACAATATACAATTTATTTGAAATTAATTGAATGAACAATTTCTAAAAGCAAAATAAAAATTTTCTGCAGTATTCTATCTATTATCTAGTTCTTTACCATATTCATTTCCGATTCTTTGTTATTGAAATTTTTGAGCAATATGAATTAATATTTAAAGATATATATTACCTCTCTTTTTCCTAATAAAGGGTAACTTTGATTAACCAAGAAAATAAACAATACACAGAAAAATTCTTAAAGAAAGATTATTCTAAATCTGAACTAGTAGGTCCACTCCGTTAAGATATTCTCTAAGAGAAAAACTAGTATGAAATATATTAAGCTCAAGACAATCAAAGAAATTAAAAAGAGGGTTTTCTTCCATCCAAATGGATTCACCAGCATTAGCATAATATGGTTATTTATAAAGTATATGTGAGATTTCGAATTCTAAATTTTAATAGTATATTCTTTGTATCAAATAAAAATAATAAAATTGAGTTGAAAATATGATACTAATAAAATCCAAATTTTGATTTTAAGATAAACTGATGATCATACCAACAAAAATTATAAAAATTGATACTTTATCAAAATATTTTTTATTTACATAATTCTGACTGATATCCGAAATTATCATAAACCTCTCAAAGTTTTAGAAATTAATGATCATACAAATCACTAGTACATAAATGGTTTGAGTGTCAATAATTAAGATGTTGATTGAGGTAAAGACTTACTGAGTCTCCTGTTTAATTCATAATGTCTGTTGATGTTGATTTATTTGTATTATTGATTGGTTATGTTGATTATATAATTTTATTTGGAAAATTAATATAATTTAATATCAAAAAAATATAATTTAGTATTTGCCATTTTTAAATTGATTCGATTATTAATTTTGCAATTTGGTATATCCATTTATAAATCGAATTAATTGTACTTCTGATTTTTTTTGTTTGATCTGTTTAATTAATTATTTCATTAATTGTCTATCAACAAAAATAAATGCAAATCATTGAAACATCATGATTACAATTTATGTATATACATGCACTTGTAACATATACGGACATACTGTTTTAAAATTTTGTTTTTATTATTAATATTCTTTTTTTTTAGTGAAATAGACGTATTAGATTTATCAAAAAATTTGTTGTTTTGTTGAAGATAAAATAAAATTTCATTATATCAAAGGTAATTCAATAAAAGCAAAAAGATTTCTCCAAGAAAGGAAATTTTCTCCAAACAGAAGATGAAGCATTTGAAATCGCAGCTCTAACCAAAATAAGAGCTACCATATTAGCTTTCCTTTGAACAAAAACAATATTTCTTTTATTCTTATTAATAATATGCATATAAAATTATTTTTTTATAAACCAAATTTTATTAATAAAGAGAAAAAATCACCAAGAGCAAAGAGCTTAAGGTGATAAAAAAATATCATCTAGAAACTAATACATTAGCACTAAATGCATGAACAAATCTCATATCAAAATGGAGACAAGATGAGGACGAAAACAGGTAAAAATACAACTAAGGAGAAAAACATAACTATATCCTAGAAATAAAGTTATCAATCTTGAAACTTTTTTTTTGGCAAGAGAATCAGCTATGAGGTTGTTCTCTCTTCTTTTATGCACAAAATGTATCATCCTTAGCCTTTGAGTTTTAGTTTCAATTACACAGAATTCTTTATGTAAGAGCCATAGTTTTGAAATTTTCTCATGTGTAGCCAAGAAATCGTAGTAGTTGAGTCTAATTTAACAATAACACATAGGAAGAGAGAAGAATCATGATCTAATGTGATTTGTAAGACATATCTGATAGCCACTATCTTGGCAGCATTAGAATCTATGACACCATACAACAGTGAGAATAAGGAAAGAATACCTCCAACCGCTGTAGGTCAGATTTGCCCAAAGTCGAACCATATGTGTTCCATTTAACAAATCATGGAAAAGGAGCAATCCAACCTGAAAAGGGTAGCTTGATTTTAAGTCAAGTTCTATGAAGTTTGATTGCAACAATAGCAAAAAAAAAAAATGCCTTGATTATTCAGGATATCTTCATCACCAATAGCTTGAAACCATACTTTAGATCTATATCTAGTGAGAAAGAAAAGATTATTGGCTTTTTGAGTTTTTTTCCCTGAAAACTACTTCATTACGTTTTTTCCAAATTGTCCAAATTAAAGCATGAAAAATAATAGAGTAGATCTTCCTTTGAAAAGAGCTAGAGACTAGGACCTCCCACTAGTGAAAGACCTCATACAAAGATTTCAGGACTATCTAAGAAATACTCTATCAAGTACAAAATTTATACCACAATGAACAAGTCTCAAGGCATAAAACTAGTAAATGGTCAACTGTTTCCACAAAGTTATTACAAAAAGGACAAAGGTTGTTATTGGCTGGAATAATACTTTTTGCACTCAGTCTCTCTAGTGTTCATCCTATTGAGAATGACGAGCCAGAAAAAAATTTCAACCTTTGTTGAAACTAGTAATTTTCAAATACTAGTCACATAAGAAGTAGTTGGCAGAACTAAAGTGTTAACTATTGCTATAACTGCAAATTTGACTATATAATTACCACTTGAATTATGGGACTAAACGAATTTATCACAATTTTAGGGAGAGATGTGATATTCAAATACAATATTAAGTAGCATATTGCGTTGGTCTAGTTCCCAAGCATGGAGATGCCAACACCACCTGAAAACTCATTTTCATTTGAACTCATCCCAGATGCATGCATATAAAATTGTATTTCATTTTTTATATATATATAAATCTCTAATTAGACTTTAAATTCTTAATAAATTCATAATGAGACAATTCCACTGATATATAATTTCAACATTTTCAATAAAAAGGGCTCAGGTTCATGGTATAATAATTCTCAAGTGGTAAGATCTTTTATTTTTGGGAAAATAAGTTCTTGAGTTCAAGTTCTTTCTTCCATATTAGGTGTGATTTCGCTTTTATAACGAATGCAAAATCTCTCCCTAGTACCAGAAAAAAAAAGGAAAATTTATAAAAATACCAAAAAACGACACTCAATATATTTTCAATTTTACTGAAAACAACTTTCTAAAATTATAACAATACCTAAATTTCAAAATTACCCCAAAATATGCCCAGACGGTATATTTTCGACATACCTTCGGGATAGGTTAGTTCAATTTTTACCAAAAAATAACAAAAGAATAAGAACAAGAACAATTAAATCATTAAAGAAGAAAAATAGAATTCAATCAAAATTCAAAATATTACAAAATCACAAACAAACGGTTTGGTATACCTTTTGGAATGCATTGGGTATACCTTAGGGATACCTTCCTCCAGAATTTCGTATATCTTGGAAATTCTCTCTAGGATGAATTCTCTGGGAATATCTTGGATATGCCTTTGGGAATTCCTCGGGTATATCTTAGGAATTTCTTGAGAATTTTTTGGAAGGAATTCATTGGGAATACTATGGGTATACCTTTGGTATATCTTTGGAAATTCCATGAAATATCTTAGGGATACTTTGGGCCTTGGAAATTCCCTATATATACCTTGGGGATATTTTGGTATACCTTTGCGAATTCTATGAGGATATCTCCACTATATTTCCGGTATACCTTGGTGATTTTCACGAAAACAAGAAGAATAAGAAGACTCGAATATCATCATAATAATCATAAACACATCACAATTGCATCATCATAACTCGATCTTATCTCCATTTTTCACTTACAAATTCTTCTCATTGTATCCTCTCTTCTCTATATTCATATCTTCAATAACAAACCAAAAGAGAAAAGAGAAAAAGAAAGGAAGGGAGAGGAAACCCAATGTAATGTTATTGACTTTGTTACAACCAAACAGTGCAACAAACAACCATCGTCATATCAAATCTATCTATCATTCTCTTCTTTCCTTGTAACAGCCCGGCCCACACCATGAGAAATTATCTACTTTGCAGGCCCGAAGCCCACTCACAGTTTTGCCTAATTGGAGGTTTCGCTCCAAAAGGCGTCTCACAGGGTAAGGACAGATCTATCCTTATAAGGATCAGGACGGCTGGACTCTTTTCCGATGTGGGATCGAGTGCCACACTCCCTCTTTCCAATGTGGGCTTCGGGCCTGCAAAAATTTCTCATGGTGTGGGCCGGACTGTTACATTCCTCCTTTTTGCAGCAGCAAATTTTAGTGGTAAAGTCGCGCATACGCTGGTGTTGTCTTTGCTTTTGAGTTTTTCAAGCATTTTCTCATTTCCGGTGGATTTGATTTACATATAATAAACAGAGGTGAATCATGATATTTTGTGTTTCAATAATTATTCGCTATGCATTGGCTTTAGAATCTTTCCTTCTCTTCTAATCCTTCCACCTTCGCTACTTCTTCTTCTTTGTCATCATCGTCGTCTGCCTCTCTTAAATATAGTCTTCCTTCTTCTGCTGCTTCTTTTTTTTCTTCTTCTTTCTATGCCTATTCTCGTCGGCATAGCAATCATAAGAGCTTTTTATACGGTTGTGCTTTAGCTTTGCATTTTGGATGTAGACAAAGCCAGTGCATCAGAGGAAGCTCTAGTGTTGAAAATTTTTTAAAAAAATCGATATAAAAGAAATTAATTTAAATAAGATTGAAAAGAATAAAAACTGTATGTAATTATGAAAAAAAAAAGATAAAATATGACGAATGGTGAAGTTTTCTATAAAAAAAATTAACTTATTGACTCCAGTTATTTATTCACATATCAAATTGCGAAGCGGCAGAGTTATTTATTTGGCGACACTTTGCATTCATCCCAAGAATACGTCCTTAAATATATATAGCAACACGTATTGGTTTTCGTCACTAATTTCTAACTATTTAGCTACTGATTTTTACTACTATGTTAAATTTATTTTACTTGTCACATAATATCATAATATGTAAAATATGTTTACACAGATTGACAAAGAATTATTTCTAAATTTGTCTCAGTTTATTAAAATTCTAAAAAGAAAAAGAAAAATGAATAATTGAATTTTTAAATTCTCTTGTGATAATAGACGAATTTTCTATCAATATAATATTGAAGAAAAACTAATTGATTTAAAAAAAAAATTTTGAAGCAAGAAAACAATTGATTAGTGGCCCAAAATATGTATTACCAGGAATAAAATCTATTAGAGGATATTTATCGGAATATGCTATTTTAAATTTTATTTACAAAATTAGTATACCTTTTTGTTCTTTTCATTTTGCTGAAATTATTTTCGTTTTTAGGGAATTTTTAATTAGAATTTGAAGAGAGTTTTCGTACACTTCGCCATCTCCGTAAAAACCTCCCCCATTTTTCTCGCAAATCAACAAGAAACAGATAACTAGAAGTGAAAATTGCCGCAATCAGGCACAAGAATTTGCAGCGACGGAGAAGGCGAAGGAGAAGCAGCAGAATCATTCTAGAAACTTATTCTCTCTGTTATCTCCTTTCTTTCTTTTTCTCTCATCAAACCTACCCATATCAATCAAATCTCCACCAAGCTCTGACCTTTGCAATTCCACTAGTTCTTTATAAACCCTTCTTCAAGCCTAGCTTCAATCGCCTCCTTTCTACCAAAATACCCAATTTCAAGAATGCAATCCATTGTTAGAATTCGAAGCTGCAAATCTTTATAATCCAAGAAACTTATGATTTTGGGTATTTCTCCATTGGATTCAATCTCATCTGCTAATGGTGATTCTGACCATCATCCTACCGCCGGATCTTGAGGAAAGAGATCATTATCTTTGGGCTCCTGATTACAGGGTTGATGTTTCCTTCCTCTTTTCTTGCGTTTTCTTTTAAATTTTCGTTGCATTTCGTTCCTGGAAAATCCTATCTGCTTTGAAAGAGGGACCAGACCAAGATGATGGTGTTGATTCTATTCTAGGTTGGAAGGGAGATGGGAAAAAGCGAAGGGCAAACCTGTAAACACCAAAAATACGGAAGGGATTTTTTTCAATAGAAACACAGGAATTTGGAGAAAAATTCTTAAAAAATGCGGATCCTGTGTCATTTCCCCAAAACAAT